>NAGG01000280.1:0-60371 GCA_003031705.1 Calonectria naviculata
CCTTTTTCATTCAAAATGATGCACGCAAAAGCGATTGCCGTGGTGCTGGCCCTTGCCACCCTCGGCACATCTATGCCAGCTGAACCCGAGGCCGAAATTCAAGGCGGCGCCCGTAAGTACTTCTCTTTTTCTTCCCTCTTTGGATAGAACACCGTGACTCAGTGTCTCACTAACAAATCAACTTCTTCAGAGCCGGGAGAGCCTTGCATGGTGGGCAAGGACTGCTGGCGCGGAAACTTCCTATGGACACGATGTTGCTGTCGTAAGAAAGATGTCCCAAACTCTGAACCAGGATATTGTGTCATCGTTGGCTGGGGTGGCTGTCCCAAGAAGAAGGACATTTGCTGGTCGAATACCTAGTTTTTTTTGAGGATATAAATTAAGGAACCTGTAGATATTTCAACGTCAAGTGCGCACTTAAGTTATTAAAATAGGACTTAGGCGGAAAGTACTTTAGTTAAGATAAAAGAGTTGTAGTTCAGTTGAGATAACTGGCTGGTCAAACCCTCTAAAAGGCTATCTCTTCCCTCTATAAATGCCCCCCGACAGGGATGTTAGTAGTTGATAAAATCACTCATTACCGTACAAGCCGGGACCGGGATGCTATTGCCAATATGATATAGTACATCTTTTTCGGTGCCAATAGATTTGCTTCACAATGCTTTACTGTCAAAGGCCATACCCTATGAAGCCAAACCAAAAATACGACATTATTAAAACCAGTAAAAACGTGAGCTACATTCCCTAACTGTCTAACTCCTGACCTCGTCTCCCAAACCACAACATGGTACACCCTTACCAAATCCAAACATTGCAGGGATATTTGCCTGGATTAATTTCAGATTGACAAAAGAAAAAAGAGTAACTGCATGCAGCTTTGCTAGCTTGCATTTGTCTTGTGTTGGCCCAACGTACTTCACTGCTCAGCTCGAGCAGCCTTCCATCTGTCACACACGGCCTGTCGTTCCTCCGGCGTCGCACGCCTAAACTCGTCTATTCCTTTCCGTAGTCTAATTAATAAGATCTCAGCCTTTATCTTGGTGAGATGATGCTTGGAGAATTCCTTCTCGATGCCTTTGAGTGTGTAGCCAGGAAGACTAAAGATGGCTGAGAGGGGGGTTAGTATCCAAAATACTCGTATTGATGGTAAATACTCACATGCGCCCACGTTGAAGAAGAATCCTACCCAACCAGCCCAAACTCCTTTTCCAAAACCCTTGATGCCATCCTGTTTGGCACCCTTGTAAGGCTTGATGACGGTACCGCTAAAGGCATCGTAGAATCCCATGACAAACTCTTTACCCGCTGTGCGCAAGCCTGTTCCGAGACCGGTAATTTGATCACGTTGACGAACACCGGCATCGTTCATGGTATAAGAGGGAAAGTTGTGGAAGCCGTTGGCGACGTTGTAGAAAAAGGCAATTGGTGCCCTCAGTCCTGCCTTGGTCACATCAGAAGTGAAGCGTCCAGTAGCCCGTACGAGGTAGAAGGCCTTGCCATGGCGACCCTCTTCCTGGGCTTTCCAACTCTTCTTACGTCTCTCATGACGTTCGTGAATCCTGGCAGAAAAATCATCGGGGCGGAGTGATTTTAGGGCCATTTGACGGGCAAACTTTTCCATCTCGGCGGGAGTAATGTCAGGGGATAAGACCTCCTTGACAATACAATCACTGAGCTGGGGTTGGTCCGTTGGCATCGCTATGGTTTCTTGATCAAGGTCCCTGTTGGCATTGGGGGCGTCCTGGTCTGCCTCTGTATTGGCAGCCAGTGTTGATTGATCTGCATCAGTCTTTGGCTGAGAGTCATCTTGGGGTGGCGTTGTTGGTGCCGCCGCTGCCGCTGCCTTCTCGTCTGCTTCTTTTTTGGCCTGTTTCTTAGACGAACGAGGTCGGTTTCTTATGCGAGAAGAAAACTCGCTGGCTGCTGTGCCCAGAGAAGTGACCAAACCTGATGCGGCAGCAATGGCTCCGATGACGGGGTGTTCAGCTCCCTCATCTACATACCATCGCTTGTGCTGCAGAAACTTGAGCTCCTTGGGGTCAAGCAGGCCTTGGTAGGCGAGACAGGTTGCCGCATAAGGGCTCAGGTGTGCACCAGTTCCCTTGTGACTCCAGACGGCAAGCTTATCTGGGCAAAGATCGCAAGCCATGTCCTCCAGAGTCAGGCGGTCGTGGAAGTCGACGACGGCACCGCCCGCTCCGTCTTCGTCCGAGATGCGGTCTGCAATCTCCCCGACGGCATCCGTGACCTCCGGGTTCAAGGCAAACTCGATGCTGGCAGCCAACGTCTCGGCCGTCATCTCCTTGAAGGGCACCGGGGTCGGGCCAGCACCCACGCGGGCAATCATCTGGCCCCAGAAGGGCTGATCACCAAAGAAGGGCACCACCACAGTGGGTCGGCCCGCGGCAATGCCTGCAGCAGTTGTGCCGGCCCCTCCGTGGTGGACCACGGCGGAGACATGCTTAAACAGCCAGTCGTGGGGACAGTTGCCAATGAGGTAGACGTCGTCGGGAACATTGTCGCCGGCGCCGACACCACCCCAGCCCTTGGAGACGATGGCACGGACGCCGGCGAGTTCCACGGCATCAAAGATGAGCTGGGTCAGAGCCTGCGGGTCATCAACGACAATTGAGCCGAATCCAATGTAGATTGGGGCGGGCCCACTGCTCAGAAAATCCTGCAAATCCTGAGGCGGCGTGTAGGAGCTGGCGAGGGGCAGAAACGAGAATCCGGTAATGTTAATGTGCGCGTCCCAGTCTGGCGGCTTAGGGATAAGCGACTGCGACCACAGATAGCTGTAGGGCACACGCAATCTCGGCAGCAGCTGATAACCCCACATTGGGCTGATGGGATCCAGACGCAGGATCTGCGTCCTCAGTTTGTTGATTAGGTCGCCCAGTCTGGTTCGTGAGTGGTCAGCGCGTGCGCCCAAGGTTCAGGGGTGGTAGGTGGTGGGTGGTGGGAGTGGTGGTGGGAAGTGGAGGGAAGAGGGAAGCAGAGGGGCGGCAAAATACGAACCCCTGCCAAGTCAACAGCTCCATGAGCATGAAGGAAAAGTAATTGGCGAATGCGGCGTCAGCGTTGTCGTAGTTCATGGCGGCCAGTGGGTGCGAAAAGGTTTCCGTGGGCGACCATGGCATGGTAAACACCATGTGCAGGGGGATGGCCAGCTTCTCGGCGCAGTGGATGTGGGCCATGGAGGGAGGGTTCGCGATGATGGCATCGGCGATAAACAGGTCTGCAGCAGTCCGGACATTGGCAGCAGTGACTCGCTCACCCATTCCGTCGCCGGCCTCAATGCAGCTCCGCCAAGCTCCGTGGATGATGTCCCACATCTCTTTGCGCCGCTTACCAATGTCGCCGGCCTTGACGCTCTCGCGATTGGGCAGCAGGCCGGGGTTCTTGACCATGTAGGCCATGAGGGCCTCCGGGTCGCCGCCAATGTTGAAGAACTCGACGCCCTGGCCCTCGACAAAGTCCTTGAAGGCTGCATGGGTGCATATGCGGACGCGGTGGCCGTAGGGGGGCCGCGACAGCAGTTGGGCGATGGGGATGAAGGGCTGAACGTCGCCACGTGAGCCGACAATGTGGATGGCGATGTTGAGGCGCGGATTGGTGGGTGTGGTGACCTTGGAGTCCTGGAGTGCAACGCTGCTGAAGCGGCGTGGCGGCTTAGGCCTCGGCGTGGGCGCCGAAGACTGCTTGAACCATTCGACGAGCGACTCGGGATTCTCGTGGAATTGCACGTCGACACGACCGTCGGTGCCGACAGTTCCGCCCGTCACGTTGTTCTTGGAGTCCGCATCGCCAATTGTGAGGTTACCAAGGCCGTGCGACTTTGTGCGGTTGAGGGCCATGGCTGCTGCTGTTGCTGTTGCTGCTGGTGCCGCTGCTGTGGAGTAGTGGTGATGGTGGTAGTGGTGGTGGTGGTGGTGGTGATGGCGCGCCAAGTGAAGGCGCAGACAGAGCTGGAGCTGGAGCTAGAGCTGGACAGAGCAGAGGGTCCGCTCAGCGCAGGAGAGGCAGTGCCGTGATATGTGACGCCATCCACGCGCAAAATAAATAAAAAACGGCTCTCGCGGATGCTGCTGGCAGGGCTGTGGAAGAAGCCGGAGTCGCGCAGATCCTGTTGACGGCGACTTCGGCAGATTTGCACGTCAATTTGTGTCCGGGTCCGAGGGTATGATGATGATCAAGTGACAGTCCGGGCCTTAGCTGGACGAGAAGATGGATATAAATTTTGAGTTCGGTACGGTGGGGGCCGCTACAAGCTGCCAACCGGTACATGGCATGCTAATGCTATGGCGCCTGGAGAGAGCCGTGAGCCGTGAGCCGTGGCCGGTTGTGGGCGGTCGGCGGTGGGTGGTGGGCTCATTCGTTCGCGGTGCAACGGGCGGGCGCTGTCAAAAAGCGAAAATGGCACGTCCCAGGCTCCCAGGCTGGATCCAGGCGGGCTCCAGGCGGGCTCCAACTCCAACCCCAACCAACCCCAAGCTGGCCGGCCCCAGAGCGCTTTGCCTAGTTGTGCTGTACGCGGATAACACACTCGTTCTAGGGGATACGAACCCTCGTACCTGGTGCGCAGACAGGGGTGACCTGATCTGATTCGCTTTCGCTTTCCGGGCTGCCCGTGCCTCGCCCCCGTGGCTCAGTCCGCCGGCCCTGTAAAAGTCCGACCCGCCGGCACTCGCTGCTGGTCGACGGCACGCATTGTTTAATTACCTGGTTGCGGCCGTGGAGAGAGCATCACACACAAACAACCGTCACCACCACCCGCGCTCCCCATCTCCCATCCCGCGCGCACTCCCCTCGCGCCCGCCGCCATCATGGCCGACTCGTCGCCCCCCAGAAACGGCATCGTCGGCCGCGTCAGGGGCGCCTCCGTCAGCCTCATCAACGCCAACCCGCAGCTCGGCATGTGGCAGGCCACCGGCACCGCAATCGCCCAGGCCCCCAACCTGACGGAGCTGCGCGACGCCCAGTCTGGCGGCTCCAACATCGAGTTCAACGCCCAGGGCCACTCGTCGCGCATCGCCGCCCACGACGAGGACGGCGAGCTGACCCTGTACAACTCCAACACGCGCCGCCCGACCTTTACGCCCCCCAAGTACGATGCCGCCCCTGTCCAGGAGGAGGCCGTCATGACAGCTGGTGGTGATGCGCGCGACATCGACCCTGCTGCCGACGCTGTCCGCGGCCAGGCTGAAAGCTCGGGGCAGCGCACGCCCACCACCGCCACCGAAAGCCAGGAACCCAAAGAGAAGCACCACGGCCATCACCATCTCCATCTCCATCGGCGCAAGAGTCTCCATGAAAAGCACAAGGCCGACAGCAAGGAAAACTGGGGCCCCACCATCATGAACGGTCTCAAGGCTTTCTGGAAATTCTTCAAGACACCGTCGGGCTTTTTAATAACAATTTATGGTCTAAACATTGTCGTAAGTAATTGCATCCCCTCCAATCCTCTACAAATTCATCACCGATCAATCGCTAATTCAAACAGGCATGGGGTGTAAGTCACAATTGCCATCTCCATCTCGTCTCATCTCATCTCATCTCATCTCTCAATCTCCACTCACCCTACCCACCCCCCACCTGAGATGAGATACACATCTTACCCTACCCGATGATCCTAAATGATCGCCACCAGTCTCCAACTTCAGTCCCTAACTTTTCCACTCTAGGCAATGCTCTTCTTCCTGTTACTCAAGGCTGCACCCGCCATGAACCACCCCACCGCCGACGACGACAACTCTCCCCGTAAGAAATGGCTGGAAATCTCCAGTCAGATTCTCAACGCCCTCTTCTGCGTCACCGCATTCGGACTCGCACCCTGGCGTTTCCGAGATCTCTATTGGTTTGTCAAGGCCTCCAACTTTAAGGACAAGAAGGCAATGGCGAGACTGGCTGAGCAGAACAAGGCCTGGTTCCGTCCACCTGCTTGGTCAAAAGAGGAGGAATCTCCAGAAGCATCCGACGCCACGAGGCCAGGTCTCAATCGCTCAGCAACTTTTACTGGAAATGTCGCCCCGCCAACTCCGCTCTGGAAACTAGGTTTTACCATTTGGATGATGGTCTTGAACACCTTGATCCAGGTTATTCTATGTTACTTCATGTGGGCGTATAACAGACTGGACAGACCAGTAAGTGGGGCCCATTCGAGGCCTTGTCCGTTGTCTTGAGAAACCGAAATGCTAACCAAATCTAGTCCTGGGCTACCGGTACCTTTATCGGTTTGGGATGTGGTGTGGGCATGTTTGCAGGTCTAATGTCGTGGTGGGAAGGACGCAAAGTCAAAAAGATCGAGGGCCCGCACGTCCAGATCATCCTCGAAGATGGAAAGCAGGTATCAAAGGAGGACGTCAAAGTTGAGACCGTATAGCCTTTGTCCCCGGATTGCTATTTTACTTTTTCTTGGATCAGGTATCCAATCGTGGGAAAACAGTTGCAGGTTGTTCCAGTGGCCTTCAACGCACTAATGGGATGTATAATGAGCATGAGGTAATAATGAACATACAGAACCTACCTATAGCTATTACCACATATACCCCCAAACTGCCGTCGGACTTTAAAAGTAATAGTGTTTTTAATTGATTGCATGGATTGCTCAACAAACCACAACACCCAGCCTCGGCTCCTCTGTGCATATGACGACTGCCTTACTGGTCCTGGAAAACCTTACCCGTGCTCACATTAATCTTTACCCATGGACCGTAGACCAAGTGCAGCAAGAACTGCACCGGCCAGTAGACGTGACACATCCACCAGAATGGCCAAGGATCCCATGCCCTAAACACGCCGTCCTTGCCGTGCCGAACATAGAACAGAAATTCGTTCAGCGAGCTCCAAAACTCCCCGAAAGAGTACGTGCCTTGCCAGCAGGCCAGGTAAAACGGGTACAGCACAAGTTCCACAACGTCCTGGCAGATCCAGTAGTGGCGGCCCGGGTTTGTGGGCGACAGCGGAGGCCGGATGTCGTGCTCGTCGGCGGAGTACGGCGAGAGCACCGAGAGGTACTCATCAATCAGCTCCAGGTCCTCTTCGAAAAGCACCGTGGCCGTGTGCACTCTGGGGTTGCACTCGATCGGGAAAATCCGAAGTGGTTCCTGGCCAAGACCTTTTTCGGACTCGTCATCCTTGTCCACCAGAAAGTCAAAACTCAAATGGCCTGTGAAGCTGGGGCCAAATGAAGCCGCCTGCTCGACTGTAAAGTCAAGCATGGCTTTGCTGAGAGGGGAGTCGATGGCCAGAGCGGCGTAGTGCGTGAGGACATCTGCGGAAGGGCACGCGACAAAGGCGCGCACTTTTCCATGGATGACAACAGAATGAGTGCAGAACTCGGGGCCGCTGATAAACTCTTGAATAATGTACGAAGCTCCGGGCTCACCAAATGGTATACCTTCGAGGCGGTTGAGAGTCTTCGCCTCAGAATACAGTGGCAGCAGGGGCATGTCAATACGGGCAGCGTCATTGACCCCAATCGGCTTGATGAGGTACTGCCTCGCTCCCAACACAAGACTCAATCCTCCGTGCCGCTGAAGGAAGTCGACGGCATCCTCCTTGTTTTGAATAATTTCCGTGACCGGCACCGGAAGCCCCAGCTCCTTGGTGTGCTCAATAAACGTGCTCTTCTCATGCAGCACCCCGATTTCCTTGACGCTCTGCTGGATGCACTTGACGCGGGTCCTCTTCTCGACGATTTCCTTGACGGCGGCGTCGGCGATGGCTGCGGTGACGTCAGAGACTGAAACCCACAGCGCCACATTCTCGTCGGCAATGATTTTCAAAAAGGCGTCAATGTAATGCACGTTCAGGCCGTCGGAGATGGACGGGGGAGGAAGTCGGTAGTACTTGTCGAGCGCTCTCGACACGCTGCCGACGGATCGCGAATGCCAGTCGGCCCCGATAACTCGATGGCCACGCTTGTGAAACATGCGAGCGAGAGAGAGGCCCTTGGTCATGTTCATGCCGGTGATGAGTACTGTCTGCCGAGTGCCGGCGTCATATTGCCGCGATCCCTTCTCCCCGTCAATCCCATCAATTCCATCCACTCCATCGCCGAGTATTCTATGCCAGCCATATGCGATGAGAGCCACAACGGTGGTGATGGGGAGGAAGACGAGGCTCAACAATAGCAACCCCAGGTTTTTGAAGAGATTCCACGCAGTCATCGACCCCATGATGCCTTTTGAAGATTAGATGTTGCGACTTGGACAAAACATGAAAATGCCAACGACGGTGGTCCAAGGGAGCCGGAGAGACAGGGTCAGCTGGCCAAATGTTTCAAAGTCATATCACGGCGACGCTTGCGAATCGCGTCTTTTTGAATTCTAACCTTTGGCTCAGAGTCAAGAATAAAACCCATGCGCCACCTCGCACACTAGCCCAAATCTTGCGCGCCGTGTACAAGCTTTCACGTGCGCCTGTCTAGGGCGCGCGTTTTGGAATCGTGAAGTCACGAAGCCGTCATACATTTGAGCGGATCCCGGCCAAATGCAGCATTTTTAGTTTGAGACACTGATGAGGCGGCGTTCCCATTGATCTGGAAATAGAGACACGCAGCCTCTGCATCAAGAGTTTGTGCCTAAAATGGTCCTTTTTTTGTCACTTTTGCTCCGGATCATTGGGTCCAGGTGAAATGTTCCCCACCGAATTAGACAATGGCGTCGCACAGCTGAAATTCCAACAGTCTGCTACGGGAGGGAGCATCAATTCTGATGGTTTCAGCTCGACTCCATCAGATTGTGTCATGCAGCACATTGATTAGCGGGACGAAGCTGCAAGTTCAAGGCATGACATGTTTAATTCCCTTTCCCATCTAATCTATCAATTCTAGGCTCTCTACGTCTGATCAAAAGTCCCAAAGGATATTTTTGTACAATCCATAATTTTCAAAGCCATTTGATACAGGGTATTTGGCTCTTGGTGGTTGCCACATGCGTCAATTCACAGCCGCTCAGTTGGTTCTCTGCCGACGCAGCGCGTTACTTCTACACCGTCCTTTTTTATAATTAGATTTGAAACGTGGTATCAAATGAATGGTGAAAAAAGGAGACAAACTCACAGGTATACCAGTGGGCTCAAAACTATTTATCAGTTTACTTTCGTAGATGAGATTCGCATCACCTTCAAGCTCGTCGTCAAGGGTTGCCTCTCTGTCACCATATTGCTGCGTCGTCCATTCTGGGAACTTTGTTGTCTCAGCCTTCTTTGCGCTCTTTTGAGCACGCTTTTCAGCTGGAGTGCTGCGCACGTAATGAAGATACGGGGGGTTCCCAGGTTTGATGACATTGTCAGCAACCAACACCGTACCTGGCCGAACCATCTGTAGCTGTTCGCACAGCTTGAGGTCCTGCACATATGCCGGTTTGTAATGGTCAAGAAACAGCATATCAATGTGCTCAACCCTGTGCTGCTCATACAGCTGGCGGAGGGATGTGTCGCTGGGGCCCATGACAACCTTCACAACATCACTCAGGCCAGCCAACTCAACAAGCGCCTTCGTGATTGTAGCAAATTCTGGGTTCCGTTCCAGACTCCAATAACGATGGCCGCCTGCTGAGCGCAAGGCATCACCAAAGAGAATGGCAGAGTAGCCAATGTACCCCCCAAGTTCAACCTACGGGAACAGTTGTTTCAGTGGGGCTAGCTGCAGGGAGAAGACTTGTAGACTCACCATTGTCTTTGGTTTCACCTCTTCAATCAAGTCGGTCACAATTTTCCCCTTCTCCTTGCCAACATTCATTAAATACTTTGTGCGCGCATACTGGTCAATTGCGTCCAAAACGCGTTGAGGCGAGCCTCGTATTTGCTCAATATCTGGCTGGTTGTGGACGTAATGGAGAAGCTGCATCTCCCGCCCATCGTCAAAGAAGACATCTGCTTCTTGTGCAGCATAAACGTCTTCGTGGGTTGCGAGAGCCATTTTTCGAGTTCAAGTGAAGAGCAAAGTTGGAAGGTTGTGTAACAGTTGAAACCCGGGCCCTGATGCAGTCTTTGGAGAAATCCAATGTTTCATTTCCTTTATCCCACGTTGTTCCGCCAAGGGAAAGCGTCATGCATTGTGATTAGCCTCGGGCCAATTGAATTCCAAAAATGCTGGCTTCTAGAATACAACATGGTGACGCGCACATCCAAACTCGGCATGCAACCCTGATTGGGTTCGAACTAAGATCTAAGGGTGCGGCCCGATTAATTTCAGGGCCGATGAGATCCCATTTACCGTGGTATTCCGTGATCCAACTACCGATAAGGCGGACGCCTGCATCGAAGAAAATGACAAGACTAAGCACGAAACAGGCAATTGACTTGCACCAATTTCCAAAAATGGCCCAGGGGGGTTTTGTCACCCACGTACGCAACCATTAAAGTCTAGTGCAGTCTCAAATCTTAACCTTCCGGACCTTTTTCCTCGGGCGGAAGAGACAAAGTTTCGGGACAGCGTGAACACTCATGATTCCGGTTGAATGACTAGCATTTGGTTAAACTACACGACATTATGATTCAATCTGCGAATTCCTGTGCTTGTGTTTGTACTGTGGTACACCCACCTTTACCGTACCACCGGCTGACGAACGCGTAACAGGTACCTCAACGGTTCTCGATCTTGACCGAGGCAACAATGCCGGAAACCCCTGATAGAGTGCGAAACGAAAGAGTGCTTGAATCGAGCCGAGACTCTTTGTACTGAGTGCGTTCAGATGAAGGCTCGATCGTTTCGGTCAGTGAAGTCGTAATTGACACCAATGCCTAAGCTGAGTCGTTGGGAATTAGCATAAATACATGCCCAAGCCCTGTGGTTTCCAGTTGTTCATCAAGCCAACTCTCAACATTGAACACTCACAACTTCCTTTTGCCTGTTACCTTTTACAGTCACTTCACATTATTTTGCAAAAATGTCGGATATGAAAGCAACCGTCGAGCCCACCACCAAGGGCTTTTCAGTCTGCGGTTATGAAAAGATTGAATACGACTTTGAGTTTCTAGATGGAGTCTTTGACTTGGGAAACTCTCAGTTGGCTCAGTGTTATAAGCCATGGAACAGATGCTTGGCAGTAATGGATCTCAACATTTTCAACATTTACGGTGAACAGTTGCAGAACTACTTTGATCACCATGGCATTGAACTCAAGGTCCACAAAACCATGATTGGCGAGAAGGCCAAGACGTTGGAATCGATGCTTGCCATCGTGGACTCCATGACTGAGTTTGGTATCTATCGCAAGGAGCCAGTTCTAGTTGTCGGTGGTGGCTTGGTGACTGACGTTGCTGGGTATGTCAATTGCTCACTCTTTTTCTCTCGTTTCTAACCCCGGCAGGTTTGCTTGTGCCGCTTATCGCCGCAACACCAACTACATTCGAATCCCCACAACAGTTATTGGTCTCATTGACGCCTCGGTTTCCATCAAAGTGGCTGTCAACTACGGTCGTTACAAGAACCGTCTTGGCGCATACCACGCCCCCTCTCACACCTTCCTCGACTTTACCTTTTTGCGAACTCTGCCGGTTCCCCAGATCCGCAATGGTTTTGCCGAGCTCATCAAGATCTCCTCGTGCGCCCACCGTGAAACGTTTGAGCTTCTTGATGGGTACTGCGAGGACCTGATCGGCACGGCATTCGGTCGATCTGAAAACGCCGATGATAAGATCAAGGAGGTCGCCGACCGTGTTTGCCGAGCTGGTATTTACGAAATGTTGAAGCTGGAGACTCCCAACCTCCACGAGATCATGTTGGACCGCGTGATTGCCTACGGACACACGTAAGTCACTTTTGCCGCACCGTTGTGTTTAGACAAACAGCTAACAAGCATCAGTTGGTCTCCGCTCCACGAGCTTGTGCCTGAAACTCCTTTGCGCCACGGACACGCCATCTCAATTGACATGGCTTACTCGGCTACCTTATCCCACTCCCGGGGTCTTCTCTCCACCGAGGATCACACTCGACTGCTACGTCTCTTCTCGCGTGCCGGTCTTTCAATGGACCACCCGCAGTTCGATGGGCCCCTTCTTCAGAAAGCTACTGCTGCTATCCTCAAGACGCGTGATGGAAAGCTGCGCGCTGCAGTTCCCACCAGCCCCATGGGCGAGTGTGTCTTCCTCAATGACGTCAGCCACGAGGAAATGTGCCAGGTGCTTGAGGTCCACAAGAGCCTGATGGCCTCATTCCCACGCCTTGGTGAGGGACTCGATGCATATGTTGATGCCAGTGACACCGGCTACACAATTCAAAACAACTCGAGCGACGATGACGAGTCATCGGCGGATGAGACCAAGGATGAGTACCAACATGTGTCAATGCCAGGTAAAGTGGGTGAGCCACGAAGTGGATATTCCAGCGAAGTCAAGAAGCTCAGCGACGGACTGAAGAACTCGGTCCATGGACTAGAGGCCCCAATCCTGAGTGCAGTTGAGAGCATAAGGGGAGCTTAAATGCTTTTATTTGCTATATTGTACATAGATAGACTTATTACTCAATTCCAATCATCTTGTTCGGCCCTAATAATCGTTTGAATTTGTTAAGTGATATTTATATGTTCTGGGTCCGACACCACCCTGCGCCTGACCAATTCCCGTTTCTAGGCGTATTCCAATGTTTGACGATAAAAATAAATTTAAGATTTATATTTCAAGCTGTTACGATTGAGTTGGCAAGAGTGCCTCCCCAAGACTCCAGTCCACGCACGACTGACTGGACGGGATACGGCGTGAGGATTCGATAACTGGCAAAATAGCGACATCTCCCGTTCAGCAAAATTTTCAACGGGATATCAACTCTTTTATACTTTGAACATGACGTTGAGTGTTAATCACGCCAGAGCAGATGGTGGGTTATGTAGACGCTCCGCGGAACGCGCGGAGAAGACCGTTTTGGGGACTGGTCCACTATGACACATAGTGGCTAATTCATCCTCATTCCCTGTTTGAGAGATCTCAGAACCACATGGATTGATTTCATCGTACAAATAATATATAGGAGGTTTCAATGTAAATTCATTCAGTTATTATAAAGCCATTCTGGTCTACCATGAATAAGACACATCAGCAATCCTTCCAATCAAATTCATTCTCTTGTCACTTCTGCAACATTGCCAACATGCCAATCATGAAGGAGAGCACCACCATTAACATTGCGGCCACACATGTGGTCCAATGTGCCAACCCGGATTCCATATCCACCCTCCCGTCACCCTACTTGCTTGGACCATTGGACCACCTTGGCTCTCCTGCTATCCCTGTTGGGGCAGTCTGGGTCTATGAGTCCTCTCCGTTGTCTTCCAAGCCAGTTTCGGTCCTGCGACTGAACAGAGCCCTTTCTCGCCTCCTTGATTACTATCCTCAACTCACTGGTCGTCTTTCGATTGATCCATCCAACGGCGTCCGCTCCATCGAGCGGCTGGGCACCGGCATTGTTTTCTACGAAGCCGTGTACGACGCCCCAATTTCAGCTTTTCGCAACACGTCAACTGGCCAGTTGAACATGGTGGATCTTCCAGGGTCAGGAAATGCATTGCTTTCACCCTGGGACCCTTCCCCCACGGGTGTTCAGCGAGACCCGCTTCTGACCGTACAGCACACACGCTTTGCATGCGGCGGAGTGGCTGTGGGTGTAAGGCTGGCTCGTCTGGTAGGCGACGCTTCGGGATTCCTACAGCTTTACCAAGATCTAGCTGAATTATATAGAGGTCTTGAGCCAGACGAGGGTGACGATCCCACCCTAAGTCAACCACCACATGTTATCCCATTCTTCATGGAGGAGATGGTTGAAACCAAGAGCTCCAAAGAGCAAGCAGACGCACTTGCCAACCAGCCGTCAGGATACTCGGCTGGGCCTGTACTTGAAACTCCTGGGGAAAGCCAAGACACGAAGGAGACCCAAGCGCCTTCACCTCCACCGGTTGTGGGCCGAGAACTTCACTTTTCAGCCACGGAACTCGTCGCTCTCAAGGCCCACGCAATGCCCCCAGATTCCAATTCATGGGTGTCCACCTTCTCCGCACTATCGGCCCATCTCTGGCAGTGTTCGCACAGAGCCCGCCTCGCGAGCGCCGTCTCCCATTCCCCGGACGCTCCACTGCCAAAGACACCGGCTTTCTTCACAAGTGTCAACTTCTCGTCCAAGCTGAATTTGCCACCTCGCTTCTTCCCTAGCTCCGTTGTTACTCCCTTAATTGAACACTCGGCTTCTGATCTTGCCAACGCACCACTCTGGCAGGTTTCAAAGGCCGTGCATGACATGACACGGTCCATTTCGCCAGATTATGTACACAACCTGGCCCGCTGGGTAGCTGCGCAGCCCGAGAAACTCACCATTCGACAGAATTTCCCCTATGACAGTTCAGCTTTCATTGTGACAGCGTGGAACAAGTACTCCATGTACAAGGGCACGGATATGGATGTCGAGCCCACGCTAATGAGCTTACCGTTCACTCCAACTTCATTGGTAGATGGGCTGGTATTCTTCTTACAAACAAAAGAAGCCAATGGCGATATTGTTGTTGCCATGTCTCTGAGTGAGCCAGCGTGGGAAGGTTTGGATCAAGATGCCGAGTTCAGGCGATTCAGGCCAGCTGCGAAGAACAAAGCTAAAACGATCAAATAGAGATTTCAATTAGCGGGCCAGCTAGAATCCAATGGAGTTACAAAATGAGGTGTCTTATAGAGATAGAAGATAGACAAATCAATCATATTCTTGCCAAGACAAAACAAATAAGTGACGCACATTGTTCCTATTGAAAAAAGAAATTATAAACTTTTCATATTAGAACCATTAAACTGGGTATCGGAATGTCGGACGAATTGATGAGGCCGTTCGGACCATCATATACCGAGTCCTCCAGCTCTTGTGGAGAAGGTACGAGAATGACTCCAAACCCCCAATGTTTTGGGGGCAGCAAGGCCCGCATTCGACAGTGTGAACAAATGATTGAGTTGGGTGAGGCAGCAGCTGCGCGATTGGCTTACTGTGTGCAGTTTAGTAACGTGGGGTACTTAGCGCTACTGAGCCAGTCAATTCCGCCATCGATTGGAGCGGTTTGCTAATATTTTGACAAGGCTCTGAATATGAAATTATTTATAAGTTCGGACTGGTGCCACACCCCTATCGGCAGATGGAGAACAAGTGTTGATTCATACTAGTTGGTCACCATGTCGTCCACACCCTTTGTATTAAGATGGGGTATAATGGCCACTGGGGCCATCTCAAATTGTTAGTGGGCCAATAGTACACGACAATTTCTACGCTGACAGGAAGCGCAGACTTTTGCAGGGACCTGCTCACTGATCCAGCAATTCGCGATGCTTCCGACATCCGTCACGAGATTACTGCTATAGCTGCGTCAGCCTCGCAAGAAAAGGCTGCTGCCTTTGTACAGGAACTTGATGCTCCGTTCCCCATAAGAAGTTATGGATCATACGCAGAGCTCGTAGCCGACCCTAATGTCGACATTGTTTACGTAGCGACGCCACATAGCCATCATTTTCAGAACACGATGCTCGCCCTGCAAGCCGGCAAACATGTATTGTGCGAAAAGCCATTTACCGTGACCTCGGGTCAGACGAGAGAACTAGTCGAGGTTGCCAAGCGCAAAGGATTATTTCTAATGGAGGGCGTCTGGACACGATTCTTCCCTATTTCCAAGGAGATTAGAAACCTCGTAACCTCTGGTGAAATTGGCTCTGTATATCGAGTCACGGGTACGTACCCTAGCAAGTATTCAGCTCCAAACTAATAATTATTGATAGCCGATCTATCCCGAAATAAATCTCTGCCGAATGGAGAATTAGATTACGAAGAGGGGCACAGAATGGTTAATAAAGACTTGGCAGGCGGAGTTCTGCTTGGCCTTGGCGTTTATCCATTGATGTGGGTGTTCCAAGTTCTATACCACACCCAACCAAACGAAAAAAGGGAATACCCAACTATCGCAGCAGCCATAAATAAATACAACACCGGAGTGGATGACTCGGCCAGTATCATTTGTCATTTTCCAGGACAGAATGCAATGGGCATCGCCTCAAGTTCTCTCCGCATTGACCCTTGGTCAGACGGCCCGGCGATTCGCATCCAAGGTTCGAAGGGTGAGATTCGAGTGGAAGGGCCTGCATTTCGGCCACTTCAATACACATTGGTACGAAAAGATGGGAACCAACAGTCCCAAGTGGTTAGTCATCCTATACCACGGGATGAAAAGCGCGACTGGGGTAATGGAACATTTTGGGAGGCGGATGAATGTGCTCGGTGCATAAGAGACGGCAAACAGGAAAGCGAGATTATGCCCTGGGAAGAGAGTATTGCAATTATGGATACAGTAGACTCAGTCCTGACGCAAGGAGGCGTGACATATCCCGATCTAATCGCATCAGCTGTATATGATCCACATGGTCCTTTAAATACCGGTGTAAGGACAGTTTAAGGGTTGGTAACCAAAGAATTCACCCACGAAATTACAAGTGTCTACGAGTACCTACGAGTGTCGTCGATTTTAGCATTTAACTCCTGATTGTTAAGAGTATCCCTAAATTGAGAAGTGGGACTCGATGGGGAACATGAATCCATTACAGAGTTGATTTTTGTGCAAAAACAGGTGAAAACTTAGCTAATCTCGAGTGATCCATCATCATGCCAGGCATTAATATGCATTGCTTACAGCACTCATAGATGCAAGAGATATAAACGAGCACTTGGTTAGCATTATTTTGGATGGCTTGCTAGTCAAGGCTGGTAGGCAGCAACTCAGAGTTGGGATGAAAAATCCATCTGAAAAGGAAACAAGACTTGAGGGCTCTGATGAGCTCAAACCTTTTCAATGACATACAATAAACAAAAAGTATCAGAAGTATCAAACCCAGCAACGATGCAGTTATATGACAAGTAATATGATACCGGCATGCTGCAACGGAAGAATGACTTTGTTTGGCTCGCCTCCGCTCCCGCGCACTAAAACAGTCATCCCGAGATCCCGCGTGGAGACCACTCGTCTCAGATTTACTTGACAATCTGACAGCCGCCCTGTCACCGTGAAGCGGCGGCATAAGCCCTACGGGGGGTTCCGTCAATGGTCACTATTCCATTTGCGTACGACCATGTCTTGCCAAATGGACCCAGCGACCAAAACATGGTTTGCGTCATTCGAGTTGCTTGCTGTTCTGTGCCTATTGGCGAACCCTTGCCTGTTCCGAATTCCGTAGCTGGAGGAAAAGCCATGCTCGATTCTAGAACCGGATAGAGTTTGATTTTAGGTAGGATTGCCAAGATTTCGGAGGCAACCACAAAGTATGCCTCGTAACTTTACAGTTCTTTAGGTTTGTCTTGGCAAAATCATGATGTGCCGAGCTTATTCCTTTAGTCTGGCTTCCATTATTCACTTGAGCGAGGGAAATCATGTTTGAACGCTTATGAACATTATATTATTATATATCGTCTATCTGGTTTTCGTAATATGGCCAATGGCCGTCATTAATCTGCGACGGCTAAATACCCGTAGTGTCGCGTACAATACGTAGTTAAACACGTATATGCCAATCAAGAATCCGATAAAGCCCATGCCGACCCAGGTCCATGGTCGCTTTCCGATCCAGACCATGACGACGGCGTCGGCCTGGCGCCAAGTGCAGCTCTGGAGGTCGGTAATGTACTCGTCCATGTCTGACTTGAAAACGGCCTTGATGAAGGGGGAGGGCAGCGGTCCCTCTAGTAAATAGTTGGTGAGTGCCAAGCTCAGGAACAGCGGTCCGGTTGACATCATGATGTTGGCATAAGGTTGGAAGCGCGACCACAGGCGTGTGACGCGGTAAAAGACTGGTAGTTTCGAGATGACCCTCGTGTAGGCTGGGTGGTTGGGCGTCGCAATCATGACGTCGTTGGTGACGCCGGTGGGTTTTGTTGCTTGGAAAATGGCCTTTGGCAGTGGCGACTCTGCCTCCAGCTCCTCTAAAGGAAAGGTCTTGTTGCAGTATGTGTCCATGTCGAGATAGATGCCGCCATAGTGGTGTAGGATAAAGTAGCGAATGGCATCGGCGCGCTGGATGGGGAAGGGGTAGTTGTCCCACACGTTTAAAAACCAAGGATAAACAGTGGAGATGAAGTCGCGGGCAGACTCGTCAGTCCAGAGCTGAAATTTCACATGTCAGTCTTTTTCTCGTTTGGCGGGGGAGCAGAATTGCAGCTCTGCTCGTCTCCGGTGGACAGCAAAAAACTAACCTTGTATTCATAGTCGGAATACGCTTCCAGGCAGCTCTGCTGGGTCTTCACCCACTTCTCGGGGATGGTCGCATTCGGCGTCGTCTGGTGCAGAATCCTCGGTATTCTGGTGTCGTTCATCTGCGGGCCCTCCCTCACGGTGCCGTTGCGCGCGAGCAGTGGCTGGGCCGGAAACAGCACCGGGTTCTTGAACAGCAGCACAATCAAGGGCCACACCAGCAGCACCAGCAGGCCCAGCACTACCACGTCGACGACCAGCAGCCACTTGGTGCCGCTGCTGCATCGGGGGAACCAGCGGCACCTCTGCGATTCCTTCTTGGGCGCGTACTCGGGCGCGTACTCGAACAGCGTCGTCTCGAGCTTCTCCTCGTCGTACAGCTCGTCACCACCGAGGAGCTTCCGGTCGGCTCCCTGGGCAGGCTGCGACATGATGGGCGACGGCGCTAGAGAAACAAAACAGGTGAGCAGGAAGAGGGAAAAAAGAAATGGGGTCGGAGCCGTCGCCCGCAGCGCATTCTCGATCGGGCATGTTATATACAAATGGAATTGCGACGCCCATCGCTGAAACAATCTGACAAGCTAGTAAGGGGTAGGGGGGCAAGGGGCACAGGTGCTAGGCCCGAAAGCGCCCTAGCCTGGTCTGACGGGCCCGCACAGGCTGCTTTTGCTTCGCCTTGTCATTCGGCGGCTTCTAATTTTCGTAAAAGCCTTGTGGGGCCTTCATCTAAGCCCCTATTGTTGTCATCCTTCCCACTGCGCCTCCACTGCGACCGGTCTGGGCCTGTCGCTGGACGGGCTGAAAGCTTTGTGCTGTGCTGTGCGTGTGTGAGCCTGAGGTGAGGTGAGAGAATCAATGCCCTCACACAAGAAGCAAAAAATGGTGTGTGAGAGTCGCCCCCCCTGCGCCTCTCACTGTGACGTGGGTGTTGCCCTCCAATGTCCGTCTGGAACCGGCTTCACGTACGTGCCCATTCTCCGACCGCCGCACATTCGCAGCGCCTGTCCAACTAATTGGCCCGTCTGGCCGGCGCACGTTTTTACGGCGCTGCCAATCAAGACGTGCCGGTACGTCTGCTGCCTGGGTGGTATCCAAATCCACTTTTTGGTGCCATTACGCGGCCGAGAGAGGCTTTGAGGTTTGCTGGGCCTGGGGCTAGTCTATCGCCCGTATTATTTTCACTGTTCGAAACCATCATCGCCTCCAAATTAACGTGCGACAGTTCCGAATGTGCGACCGTCTCGGCGAACACGATACGCTACAGGGTTGCGGGCAAAAGGTTAAGCTTTTCCCTCGCCGCGCGTCCGTGAGAATTGTCTCTCTCAGCACAACGCACGATGCTTGGCGAAGGAATAAAATTTCCATTGGTGATCCTTCCTCGATACGAGAACTCGCTCGAGCCCTCTGCCTCGATCCATGATCCAAGAGAACCCTATCCTGCCTGATGCTATCCCTGCCTACCGCGCCCTGCCCTGCCACTTACCGTACGGTCGCCGCCCTTCGACCAGACCATGTAGGCTTCTTGCTTCTCGTTCTCGATGTTTTTGCCAATAAGGGCACGATCCATCCGAAATGTCGGTTATGGACGCGACAATGCGCTATTTGGGTGTGGCAACTTCCAGCCCGGCAAGCTCATCCGTAGAGTACGACAGTGCCCCCCGGGCCCAGATTATTGTGTGGAGAACTGCAACCCCAGCACTCCAAGAGCGCGACAGACCTGACTCGGCTGTGTCTACATACGTCAGAGCTGCCGCCGCAAATCGCACCAGGAGGGAGCGTGATTGAAATCTCCGGCCTTGGCGATCGGAGGTGCTTGTCGCCGCCCGCCGACGGCCTCAATTGCTCGGTAGATGATGTCCCCCCTCGCCCCCAACAGCACACAGGACAGGACGCAGTCAGCTCAGCAAATTACCAATTTAGAAATCCGACGGTTACAGTAAGGGCCGCATGGGTTTGGCCCCTCGAACCGAAGCTAATCCCCGCAACGCGGCACGGCAATAAGGGTCCCCCTGCCCCGTCCGACCCACAGCATTATCTCGAGTGATTTGCTCCCAAGATCTGCGAGGGTTGGAAAAGCAATTACGAAATCTCAGCCATGACGGGATTTTCAACCGTTGAGAGTTGAAGAATTTCCACGTATACGTATTGGGAAAACGAACTAAATTAGAATAAGGAATAAAGAAGCAGGTGCAATTCTTCGTATAATAACTCTCAAGAATCCACGTGGGTATTAGCAAGGTGTAACGCGCCGCAATTACGCGGAGTAAACAGAGCAAAAAAAAACTATGATTTATTTTTATTTATTGAATTCTATTAAAAGCGCGCCTTGGATTTCGGTGGTTTCTTCATACAGTTTTACTTGCCTGCCTCCCTCGGCCGGAGCTTACCCTACATGGAATTCATCTACAACCTGCATATGCAATTCCACCAGCCGTTTTGTATTCAATCGCTAAATAAAATAATTTTTAGCAAGATTAATTTCGTAAAAAAATCAAATGATGGATTATTCATACCTGGTCATGATTTTGTCAACGTGTCGCCGCACTCGCGGGTATACATCTTGATACGCTGTGGAGCCCATCCATGCGTCCAGGTGCCCTTTGCCAGCAAACACCTCCCGCTCATACCACTGCCTCCCATGTGCGTTACACAAAGTCGTGTATGATGTATCTGTATTCTCAGCTGTAAACACCATGTTCCCGGTGCCCCCCAAGAACAAAATGGGGACGCCCTTCAGCCGGTCAATGTTCTCCGGTGTCACCAGGTTAGTGTAGGCTGGTCCGTTAGCTGCCACGTCCTCCATTCTTCCGGTATGCATCAGCCATCCGAGCGACTTCATCGAGGTGCCGCCCAGGAAACGATCGAGATTCTTGTGGGTGGCCTCGTTCAGGTTCTCGTGCGTCCAGAGCCTGCAAAGGCGAGCAAAAGTCAGCCCTCTAATTCCGATCTGCACGCGCCAAGCTTTAACTCACCTGCCAAATACTAGCTCACTTCGGTGGCAGACCACGGATCGGCACGTCTCACGGGCATCGCCGACAGGGTACAGACGCAAAGCCTGATTGAGCAGCTGCTGTACGTACGAATCGTCGCGGCTGCTGTTGCAATCCCAATAGTTGCTAATGAGTCGGCTGTACACCTGATCTACGGGGACGCGGGACACGATGGAGTTGACTTTGCCGAATTTGGGGTTCATAAACACCATCGAGGCCGTGATCCCGCTCAACCACTCCGCGGGGATGGTGCCGTCCAGTAGACCACAGGAGAGTGCCAGGGATCCTGCGCAGTGGGCGATGACGTAGATCTTACGGGTGTCGCCCCGCGCGCTGTTCACTTTCCTGATGTGCGCCAAGGCGGCGCAAATGTCCCTCCGCGCGTCATACGGAGTATATCCTTCTTTGGCAATTGGGGTGCGCCCAACCCGGTGCGTGATGCAGTATGTCCTGTAGCCAGCCTCCCGGAAGTATGTGATGGCGTTTTTCTCAACCGTTGGCAGCGCAAACATGGTGTGGTCCACCGCCGCCCCAGGAATGAAGAAGATCGTCGGGGCCGGGCCAGACGTCTCACTGCTTGCATCGCGGATGGGCTCCCACATGACCATTTTGGTCTTGACACCGTCGGCTGCCTCAAGCGGGATCACTTGCGAAGGATTGACCACTCTCAGCGTGGCATTCACCCCGTCGCTGGGCCACTGCAGACGACCCAGAGTGGAGAAGAAAGGAATCGCGAGCTGCTTGGCGAAATATGCCAAGAAGCCTGTCGTGGCCGTCATTCTCGACCAGAGCGTTGGGCCCTGCGGCTCAAAAGTCTGGAGCTCTTGGACAAAGTCCATGGGCTGGATGTGTAGTGTCCCGCGGCCAACCACTCGGGTTCTTGCATCCGTAATGGTCACGTAGAGCGTTGTCGTCTGGCGCCAGATTTCTAGGGGATTCAAAAAGGCCGCTGAATTGACCACCTTGTAGCCATTGAAGTGCAGCTTTGTGCCCTTTGGCGACACCATGTCGAAATTGTACACGAGATTGGACGTATTGGGCTGGCGATCATCCGTGCTGAATAGCTGGAAAGTACCTCGGTGAACGATAAAAGTTCCCCCGAGGGTCTCACTACAGAATGTACCTGTCAAGTTGGCGGGGTGCAGTTTGTTGTTGAGAACTATGATTTGTTAACCGTATGCATTGTATGATATTGCATTGTACTTACGTTCTGCAGTGTCAAAGGATTTGACGCTTAGGAAGAACCTGGCTGCTTCGCACCGCCCCTTTGCAACTCTGGCTGCAATATCAAAATCTTTCACATCATCGCCCGCGTGAATAAAACCCGACATGACCTCGGAAAACCCAATGCCGGAGATTTCATTATTGGCGGCCTCGGTGATTTCGCTTGACAGCTTTGAAATTGAAAAATCCTGTGGCAGGGGGTGTGCAGGACTGCCAAACATGCCAAGATCACCTAGAACAAGTCAGTAAAAGTACAAGTGTGAATCACATGCATCACTAACCGTTGCTTGTCTCATAGTCAATGTCGATTCCATGTTTCTGCGCAACCAATTCGACGGATCTCTCCGCAAAGGCAGTGATGGTAGCAAATGGGTTGACGCCCACCGCAGCCGGGATAACGGAGCTATCGCACACAACCAGACCTGAATGAGTTTCAGAGTCGTTGCCAGTAAAGACCTCTCCCATGTGGTTCGTCACGCCTCCCTTTCCTGTACCGTCTGGGCTAACACGAGCTCCGCCGCTATCTCTATGTTAGTAATGAAAACTAAAAAGATTTGAGAGCCTTACATAGGATGGACTGTGATTTCCTGAGAACCAAGAAGAGTCCACGCTGGGTTGGCGATAAAGTCCCCACCAACTGCCGATGTCATCTTTTCTAGGTACTTGTGAATACGATTGACCGACTCTGAGCGGCCAACGCCAGAATAAGTCAAGACTGGCTGGTCCTTTCTCAGCGTGAGGCTTCCTTGACTACCTGAAGGAATATCAATATTAGCTCATTGATATAATAGAGGGTGTAACTTGCTGTCGTGGGACATGATCAGGTAAGCTGTTGTTCTAGCAACGCTGCCATCTGGGAAGTAAGGACCCAAATATTTGCTTCCGAGCCGTGCTGCCGTCTTTGTTGCTCGGCGAATGGCGTCGTAAGTAGGCTTCACCTCGTCAGGCAGGTACTCCATCATCGGAAACATGAACGGTCCCAGCGCCAATGGGATAGCACAGTCTTCCACAACAAAACCTTCCAGCGGGTTCTTGGTATCACGCAAGTCAAGCACTGACGTGATGCATGGACCGACAGGCCGACTTGATGGAGGGTCTGGCTGTGCTATGCAATTGGCGTCGAAGTCCGTGTTATAACTATCATGGAGGATAGAGTCAGTAACATGTTACGAGAAAATGATGGCGGCCGGGATGCTTACCCAAAGCCCAGCATGTCTCCATTGCCGCTCATCTCAGTACCAATGTCATCACTCATACTGAGCCCGAGCTCTTTGCTACGAAGCAAAATCTCCGTGGTTCCAAGACTGCCGGCTCCGAAAAAGACCAGCTTTTTTGCATGTACCCACATCAAATCCTCGTAGAATAGTTTGAAAGCACCGCGCTTGCTTGAGTGCCACGCGAACCAGATAATGTAACCTTCTCTGTCTGGGGCTTTGGTCACGTATCGCACCTCGCACTCGCAGAACATCTCGGCTCCCCAATTCCATGCGTCGCTGAGGTAGTTGACGAGTGTTGTGGATTTGCTTCCGTCATTGATACCCGTGGCATCCATACCGCTCAGAGTGCTTCCTCGCATGAAGACACCGGTGCTATTGGGCCCGTCTTCAAAGCGAGTGGTTTGTTTGACGCGGTAGAATTTGTCCTCTACGCCCATAAGGCTTGCCTGTCTCTTTAGCAAGTCTGCCTTTAATAGGTCAGGAGAAGTGGTTGGGTACTCCATTGGTTCCAAGACTCCAGCCGCTCGATCATAGTCTGTTTATACAGTCAGAAGCGCCTGACGGAGTGTCCATCAAAGACCACTCACATTTCCTCCATACGTTGGTTCCTCTCAGCTGTGGTGGCCAAATATTCATGTCCAGCACAGCAGGGGTGGCTTCGAGAAACACATTGGCATTGAGAAGGCTGGTTCCGCCCAGTCCATTGCCCATGTACACATTCTGGCCTTCACCAATTGCGAAATGATAGAGGCCGGTGGGATTGCCACCACCCACAAGTGATCCGGGAATGCTTCTTCTGTCTCCGGGCGCAAACTCTCCGGTAACGCGAATTTCCTTTGCTGAGTCTGGGAGCGACTCTGGAAATTCTCCAGGCCAACGCTCCTTTCCGCGCTCCAGCACGCAAACTCTTTGTCTGCCTCGTGCCATACGGCTGGCAGCAACACCACCGCCATAACCAGTGCCAATAACCACAACATCATATGAATCTCTCATCAGCTCCACGGGAAGCGAAATTCGTGGGAATTGACGGGTCTCTTGACGACTGGACTTGCTTTGTGACTGCCCGTTCATCTCCGGACGGGGGCTCCTGTCCCCATCTAGTCCATCTTGCCAAGGATAGCCATTTCTAGGGGGGAAATTGTCATTGGGAGAATGCTGATTACCGTCTATTCCGGAGCCATTAGCGTGATAAGCTCCATTTGTGGCTGTGCTCGACGGGGCAGCCATGATTGAAGGAAAACCAGAACGATGTGCAATGTACGCCTTATCCTTATTCGACTTTTTGATAAGGGTTTCGCCGAAATTTTAAAAAGACAACGAAACAAAGAAACGAGACAGGCTAACTATATAGTCTTTCACACTAGGCGACTGCTTGGAAAAACTATTTGTCACAAGACATCACATGTCGGCACAAAAAGCACAAATTCTGAGACCGCGCTGGTTGGCTGCAAAGTGCAATGCGGCTGATGAAATGTCAGCCGCCAAGATCCAGTTAGGGGCTCGAATTGAAACGCCAATGTATGTCACACAGTAAGCTGACAAGAGCGGCGATACGGGCCCCTGGCGTACCCGAGATAAGGCTTTATCCAGCTGATTGAGGTCATCCAAAGTCAAGCAAAGGCCAGCGAGAAGCACTATGCGCGAAGGCCTTCGGCAAATGAAGGTACCCAAAGCCATCGTATCAAAAGAATCAAGGAACTATACTCTAATTACTTGGCCAGCAAATCTAGCCTCAAAACTTTGGTCAGTTAGTGCCCTATTCTCGTGCCAAGCGATTGGCGTCGGCCCTTTGTTACATCGGATACGCCATCGTCCTGTTTCGATCAGCTTATCTTTCTCTAGAAGTTCGACTGTGCGCACAGTTGAAGTCTACTTTTCAGCTGACAGCCACTGCCACATTTGACGTAACTGAATGCTGATAGTCGTCATATTTCAAAATTTATCTCAATTGCATGTGATTCTTGTAGTTTAATGTGCACTGAATTTCGAAATGCGCTGCCATAATTGGAAGTCTGACATGTGACGGTGTGAAGATGTAATATTAGGCGACCATCTTTTAGGCAGGAGAATATCCCCGATATGCATGACTATCCGGTATCAATCGAGGCCAATCATCTTCAATCAAGTTCATGCCATGCAACAAAAGACGGACCAAGGGCCGCATAGCCTAGTCTTCGGATAATTTTATCCTTGGTTGTGTCATAATATACGCATAATTACCCAGAGTGGTTGAAAATAGAGCTCTATTTGAGCCAAGGGGCCCAATATTCGGTAAATTCTCTTCAATCTTCGCTTGTCGAGGGACCAGCCGTTGTCAAACTTGCTCTGCCCTCAAGCATTACCTCTGCCCCAAATCAATTATCGTTGTTGGCTACTATTGTGTATCGCCTCACGCTAAATCTCCCCCAGAGAGAGACTACCAATCCGTTGCTTCAATTGAAATTCAACTCCAGGGTGATGTTCCATGTAGGCATCAAAGTGATTGAAAAGACGGGTACCATGACTACTTCACAAGGCCAGGAGACTTGGGTGAAAGTGTGTGACAAACAAAAACAAACAATAAGCATCAACTTCAATATTCTGCAGAGATTCTCTAAAACTTGATCTACCTCTGAATGAATCATGTTAAACAGGGTAAACCCTGTGTTTCTATCCATGTCTCAATATCCTTGCCATACCGTCTTGGCACCTTTAAGTTTTTAATTTTCCGATCCATATTCGCCTATGGCTTTTTTTCGTCATGGTAAAACGTTTCCGTGGCTTGAGATAGGATGGTGCAGTGGTTTACGTGCGGGAGCGATCGTAAACCATGGGGCTTGGTTTGCCAAGAATGAAAAGCATGATTGTCGAACTAGGAAGAAAAGTGAATCGCAGGCTGATACCTGTCGACAGAGTTGGAAATATTTCAGTAATTGACAGGCTATTCATCCATAATGCCAGTCTGAATTTTATCCTATCTTGTAAAACAGCCCCCAAAATCTGTTCACTTCAAGAACTTGGATGTCCACTCATAAACTTCTTTCCAAATGTCCTCATTTGCCTTGACCCTTCGAGTCTCCCACGAAGCATCGTTGATACGCTCCCAGTGATGCGTAAAGTAGTGTGGCATATCCTTCACGCATGTGTATTTCACATCTTCCTCCTCCCAGCTCTCGTCTGGATTCAGTGTCCCAATATCATCCGGCAAGCCAGCCAACCGTTTCGCCAACACACACGCCTCCACACGCAAGATGTCTGCACCCCCCGTAACGATAAATACTGGATGAGTTATTTGGCTCCTTGTTGCATACATGGGGCTTAGAAGGGGGTCGTGCATATTCTGACCGACGGGAATATATGTCCAGTCGTAGAGGGGAAGATTGCTTTCAAGATTGTCTGGCTTCCCCCAAGTCGTAGCCTTTCCCTTTGGCCTCAAACTGCCCGAGAGGTCAGTCAATGGACAAAAGGGCACTATTAGTTTGACGAGTGGCGAGATGTCCGGTAATTGTGCCAACGCGAGTGCCATGGCACCTCCGGCTGAAAAGCCGCCGAGCACCACTCGACCGTGATCTATAGGTAGAGCTTCATCAGCCAAGACGGCCTTTACCAGGGCTGCACAGTCGTCGATGGCGGTGGGGAATTGGTGATTCGGGCCGAGATGGTACTCCAAGCTCGCTACGCAGAAGCTATACTTGTTGGCGAGGAGATAAGCCTGCTCATCGTCCATCTGCGCATCACCAAAGACCCAGCCGCCCCCGTGGATTAGAATGTACAGAGGTAATCTTTCATCATCGGCGCCATTCTTTGGTAGGAAGATTCGGACGGGAAGGTCAGTGCGGGCGGAGTAGGTCCTGATAATCTTGGGAGAGATGCCCTTCCAAAATGAGCTTCTGGAGAACCGATCGAGGCCAGCCAGAAACGTGGCTAGGCGGTGATAGTAAAACGCCCTGAGGGAAAACCGTAGGTTCGAAAAGGAGGAGAGGGCCTGTCGCACAAGCTGCTTTTCCGCACAGCTTTCGTGGAATTCGCCATTTTGCGGGGGATCTGCTGATGCCATCTCTCGGATTTCCAGACGCCAAACCCAACGGGTTCGACAGCAAGCTAGCAAAGATAAAACGCCCGGGCATTCTCATATATACCCAGAATATCACGGCTGCTCGGAGACCCGGTCGGCATTATTCAAGTGACAGGTGGAGCATCCTGGGCCAATAGAAGGACGGGCGCAGACGCAAGCGAGTCGTTTTCGTGCAGTTTCTGCGGATACCTCAAAAATGTGTCTCAGTCGGTTGGTTCCTTGAAGCGATGGCGCTGATGTCAAAATCCCCATACCGACATTTCTGCCACATACGTCACGGCGCAAAGGAATCCACCGAGGCTCCTTGAATTAAATAACAACCCAATCGCACCTGTGGCCACAAGGGTGCAGCGCATCGTCTCGACGAAAAACAAGTGGTTCCGTAGATCTTGATTTCGCTAGCTCGCGCCACGGCGAGACAAGCTTTGGCTTTAGCTTTAATCATCCGCGTGATTCATTTCACAATGTTCTTTGACAGCTGATGATTCCTTTGACGTAGGAATGGAGATGTGCTGATCCCAAATCTATAAAGTACTCACCTCAGCCAGCCCAGCCTTCAGACCCCAGATGATTAAACCAACATTTGAGGATGACCCTGAGAATACAAATAACCGGGACCAATTCAGGAAGGGCGATGGCTCGAACCATGTCTACAAAAGCATTGTGAAGCGTGGAGTTTGTTTAAATGGTGGCGTAAGTTATCTAACATCTAACGGACTAGGTAAATTTATTATTTCAACTGATCTCGTGACGTCTCGCCGCTTTTAGAGTTGAGTATTCGCCTAACAATAAGGACTCTCGTCAGCTTTCGTGCTCCCAAACAAGCAGAGCTTCTCAGGTCCGATGAACTAAAAGTTGAATATTCTACCCGTCGCATCTATTTCGAGCCAACGCCTAAATTTTCATCGAAAAATTCATGCTCGTTCCCATTTTGCATTGAGATGCGACCGTGGCCCATTTCCGTGTAGTCTTTAAGATACCTACTATTAGGTCCTCATGTCGCAACCCTGATACACGTCACATTCATGATCAATCATTACATCACACACGTGTGCATAAGCAAAAAGTTCAATCACTACGAGCGTTTTAACCGTTTTAAATAGAAAAAAAAAAAAAACTTCTTGCAAGGCCAAACGATGGCATTATCATATCGGAAAATGATCAATCGAAAAGCGCCCATGTTTTAGGTAGTCATTGGAGAAATCTCAAAGATGGGAAAATTGGAAGGGGCACCAAAATCCGATTTGATGCGAACACAGTTGGGTCGCCCCCAATTCTCGCCCGAGCGCAGGTGAACCGTTACCAGTGAATTCCTTTACAACAATCTCTTTATCTAAATTGGGGAAATTTTAGGTTGGTTTTAGTGCGTGCAATTTTCCTTATCGTGCAAACTGAAGCACGTTGGTGGTCATAGCAACGCTCGGTCGGCCCTGGATGGAACCGCGACCAAAAGTTAGAGATCGGAAGATGGGCGTATTTATACGCCGAAAGCCCCGCGACCGATTGCGCAGCTGGTTGGCTAATCTTCCCTTGCTTCTTCGTTCAATCCACGTGTGTGAAAATGCTCTTGAGATGAGTCTGAAGGGATAAAACGAACTAATGATTGGTAATACGGTCCTTGAATGAGCGCCGTCATTGTGCTGCTGGATAGCTTGGCATTCCACTCCACCACTCCACCGTAGCTGGGGCGGCGACAATTGAATTCCTAGGCTGCTGGCCATTCTTCAGCCAGTCGCATCATCAACTCGTATCATGACACGCTGTGAGAAGTTGCCGAGGTTTGGCGACCTCATCACAGATCCTGGCCGGAATGGTATCCATCCGCCGGCAATGACGGCAAAGCTGCTCTAACCTTATGACTGTGACACTGAGCGTTACGCGTTTTCCTGCTTGCCTCGGTGGGCACTTTGGACGACAACCCATGCTGGAGATCTTCTGCCCGGGCCAATCCCACCACAACCATAAGCCACGAGGAGGTGAAACCTCCCATGTCCTGGCACAGTTGCACTCTACCCTACCGTACCATTGCAGGGCCACCGACCCCGCCGGGGAGAAGCAGACAAATGATAATCTGAACTGCCGCACGTCCCATTGGACAATTGATCCAATTGATTGCAAAGACATTGATCTATGCTTAAGACTTTTGAATTAATCCTTACTGCTCCCACATGCAAGGGCAAACGCCCGGTGCTGATAAATATGGAGCGGCCTGTCGTTCGTGGCCGCTTCCGGAACATGTTTGCGACCAGACAGTCTCTTGTCCTGGTGCATCTCGTGCTTCTAGACAGCCATGCACGCACCCATCGGTTCGCTCTTGCTTCTGGCCAGCTGTGCCGCGGCCGGCTGGGATGGCAATCTCAATTACCTGAGCCCGTCCAAGCGACACGATGCGCTTGGGCTGGACATGCCCAAGGTCTTGAAGCGTAGCACTGGGCTGTTCAAGCGATCGTCAAGCTCTCAGTCCCACCCGAGCACTTCGTCGTGGAGCGCGAGCGAGCTCAATTTCACGCATGGCATCGCATCCGGTGACCCGCATCCCGACTCGGTCATTCTCTGGACAAGAATTTCGCCTCAGCTCCAGAATGACAAGAGCAACACGACTGTCGAGGGCACCGTGGCCTTGTTCAACCACGACACCGAGACCTACATCAAAGCGGCTTCCAAGCGCGTGTGCGTCAAGTATGAAGTTGCTACTGATGAAAAGCTGCAAAATGTCGTCAGCAGCGGCAAGGCTTATACTACATCGGATATTGACTTCACCATCAAGGTAAGCTCCAAGTTGCAAGTTGTGGCGAATTCAAATGTTGACGCGGGTAAAGGTTGAGGCTACTGGACTAGAGCCCTGGACCACCTACTACTATCAATTCAGTGTCTGCGATTCCACAAACAAGAGCCCTGTTGGTCGTACCAAGACTACGCCCTCTTCGGATCAAGATATTTCGGCTGCAAGCCTTGCCGTCTTTTCCTGCAGCAACTTTCGTAAGTCAATTCCTTGGAAAACTATCCCATTCTTATGCAGGGCTAATTCTACTTAGCCAATGGATACTTCAATGCCTATGGAAATGCGGCCCGCAAGGACAATGTTGACTACTTTGTTCATCTTGGAGACTACATCTACGAGTATGGCGTCGGCAACGCAACCAAGGATGCCAGGGCTACGAACCCATCCGACGAGCTGTTCACTCTCTACGACTATCGTACCCGTCTTGCCCAGTACCGAACGGACTCTGATCTTCTACTGGCTCATCGAAGATTCGCTTGGATTACCGTCTGGGACGATCATGGTTAGTAGTGATCTCAAACATTGCTGATCGTGGAGACCAAACTAACAGTTTTAAAGAGGTCTCTGATAACGTCTACCGTGATGGCTCCGTCAGTTTGCAAAACACTGAAGCATCTTTCTTGGCGTCCGGAGGTGTGAGTGTCGACCAGCGCAAGATGAATGCTGTGCGTGCTTACTTTGAGTGGATGCCTATCCGTCAAGTTGATATGGTGCGTGGAATATTGAGCCTATCAATGGCTGACTGGGCTAATCAGATATAGGATGACAACTTGCGCATTTGGAGATCATTCCAGATCGGCAACCTTTTCGATCTTATCATGCTCGACACTCGCAATTATGACCGCAGTGTTACTACATGTAAGCTCATATAATTAATTAGCCTTGAAGCGCCGTTTATATTTACCCATAACTAGCATACTCTAATGATGACTACATTTACGACATTCATGACGATGCTGGCCGAACCCTTATGGGATCTCACCAAGAGAACTGGTTCTACCGTCAGCTCTCGAACTCTGCAGACCGTGGAGCAACCTGGCGAGTCATTGGAAACCAAATCGTCTTTTCTCGTTTGAACATCACCTCCCTCTATGGTACACTCATCAACGGAGATGCCTGGGATGTAGGTTTACAAATCACCCCGAGGAGATGAAGTGCTAATATGGTATAGGGATATATGGCCAACAAGAACAGGACCCTGCAGCACATGTACTCGAACAACATTGAGAATAACCTCATGCTGGCCGGTGACAGCCACGCCAACTGGGTCTCGGATCTTGTTTGGTTGGGCGAGGAGAAGTATGACTCGGAATCTGGCTCGGGTTCCATTGGTGTCGAGTTTGCTGGCACTGCAGTCTCCTCCAGTGGCTTCAGTGAGAATATCAAGACTGCAAACGCCGAGTCTAAGCAGCTCATCAGTGACAACGAGGAGCTTCAGTGGTCCGAGGGCTACTATCGCGGCTATTTTGAACTGCATCTTACGCACGACAAGGCAGAGGCGCACTACTACGGCTCCCCGTCAGTTGCCTCCCGAAATGCGTACGAGGTAAGCCTGGCGAACTTTACCGTCAAGGCAGGCGCCAACAAATTGTCGCGACCCATTGCTGGAGGTAGCGTCTATTCTGGAGCTACGCAGGAGAAGCAATGGTCCCCAAGCAACTTGACCTATAATACTGAGTCCAAAAACTGGACGACTATTGGGTTTGACCAAATGTTTATTCAGTACAATTAGCAAGTCAAAATGAACTCAAACTGGCTTAAGGGTCATTACAAATGCACATATATATATTTAGCTAACGAATCTCGTCTCTGAGAATTTTAATGACTAAAATTATTTTCATTCACTACATGTTCAGCTGAGATTTTAGATGTTGATATTTCTTCCCTTTGCCCCTGATCATATTTTAGCAAATCAAAATATTACTGATATCGTGCAAGGCCGTGATAGAAGGAGATGACGCTGAATAGACATCCCTCTAGCCTTTAAATAGGTGCATCTGGCATGTGGACGATACGGAGCCAATTATGTGAACCCAAGGTATAGACGGAGTTCTTATAACGGGGGACAACATTCATCTTGAGTGTAGCACCGGTAAGCACGACTAGTCTTCATTCATCATAACACGTGAATTGGTATTTAAAACGGTGTGACGTCTACTAGATAAGTAGGGTCTAAGAAGAAGAACGGCCAAGATGCCGGAACAAAAGAAAAGCGCCCAACTGCATAAAGTACTACTAGGCTCGTAATTGCCAGCTTACTGCTTGGCGAAAATAAGTGCCAACTGGTCAATCTCATCTCCATCCTGGCCCAAGTAGCCCACGATCTGCCAGCCGGTCGGTGCTGTCACCGTGATGCAGTCGCTGGTAGAACCGCCGGACTCCACCGTGTTTCCTGCACTCGTGGTGGCCTTAATGTAAAACAGGCGAGTGTGGGAGTCCTTCTGTCCCTGGCACATCTTGGCGCTGGTCCAGTATTCATTAGTACCCAGTGAGAGGCTGGCAGCAGTGCCGCCGGTGCCGCCGTGGGTAAGGGTGGTTCCGTCGGAGAGGGTGATTCCCACAGAGTCGAGTCGGTCAGCTCCACGGAATGTCAACTTGGTGGGCTTCAGCGACGACGATGACGCCGAGAGAAGGCTGGAGAGGGTGGGCAGATCACTGAACCAGTCGCCGTGTGGCCCGCCGGTGTAAGCGGACTGTCTGAATTTGGAAGACAGCGACCAAGAAAAGTGGATGCTGATGGGGTTGTGGTCGGAGAGGACGCTTCCGTTCGCCTGCAAGAACTTGCTGCTCTCGTAGTTGAATGAGGTCGCCGAAAGGTCGAGAATGTCGCTGCCACGGTAAAAGAACTTGTCCACGGTCTCGCAGTCGTTGGTCGTGCTGGGGTTGTCACACAGGCTCTCTGCGGTCGGCTGAACACCGCCTCGGATCAGCTCGACCCATGGATCAGTCAAACCGTTCTGCGTTCCAAAGAGGCGGATGTTGTCAGCTGTGCGCGAGTATCGGCTGTTGGTGTCGCCGAAAACGAGCACGGCATTGCCCACACTCCATGTGTCGATGTAATCGGCGACCTGCTGGATGTTGCTGGTGCGGGCGGCTTCGTCATCAGTCTCAGTACCGGCGTCAGCATGCAGGTTGTACGCATCAATGTAGACGCCCTCGTCGACCTTTACGCGCATAAAGGTGAAGCCCTTGGGGGTCAGGCAATCAGCGCCAGAGGCACTGGAGCACTTGTTCCACTTGGTGCGGGTAAAGTTGATCCAGTCAAAATTAGCCAGGGTGTTGAGGCCGGATCCAATAACAACGCCGCCAGACGTTGCTGTGCGGTAGGTGTGGTTGTCAGTCTGGTAGATGTATGCATGGTAATTGAAATCCTGGTGCATCGAGAGTTAGCATTTGACCTTGGCCCGCAGATTTCCAACGCAGGAACCCGATCTAGCATATTCACACTAAGCAGTGCTTCTGACTATGCTTATTTTACAGGGTATCCATCGCTGAGGGGCCGCAAATGCTCCAGTGTAGTGCTTACCTCTTGGACGTTAATAATGTCGTACCCATACTCGGCGAAGTACTCTCCAATTAGGAGCGAGTTCTCCGTCTTGTCTCCAGGGACGTCATTGGACTGGAAGATGGCTGGAATACCCGCCACATTCATCGTCAGAGTGGTGAATGTGCCACTGTCCGCGGCGGCAGCGCAACCCGCCGCCGCTAGGAAAAAGGTCCAGAAAGCTGTACTGCAGCGACTCATTTTGTTGCTTGTTGCGACGAAAAGATCTATCACGATACGTCCGTAGATTAAAGCGAATTACTATCTATCTTATACAGTCGGCCTGGCATATTATCTCAATCATTATTATTCCGGGACGAAGAACTCCTGGCGGTGTATGCGACGGAACAGGCACTATGGCCCAGGCCAAAGACGACCCGCAGCGGGGGAGTCTTCCTATTGAGGGGCCAAAAGTGTGGCCACGAGTGCGGGTATCCTTGTCGTGCTGCAAGGGGCACAGACGCGATGTTACGGCGCAGTTGGTCGATCGGACACCACTGCTCCATTGGGCTACCGAATAAATATCGACGATCCAGGACGCTGCAAGATTGCGTCTGTCAACAGGCACGTGGGAAGAGAATAGGTCTGGATACTATCCAGACGGTTTGCTTTTTATTCCTAGGCAATAGGCTATCTGCTGCAGGAGAAGTGGTTCGCGGAACTCGTGTATCAACTAATATATTAACCTCTCCGCCGTCGCCCTCTTCGCTTGGCGACCATTGGTGGAAATTCATTTGAGCCATTTCTAATTTCCAATTGCCTGACCACACTCGTAAGCTACTGAAACCCAAATCAGAAGCTACCAAGAGCACTTTCTCTGAAAAGCATGTGTTCCGGTATTTGCTGCCGCATGATCGCTTGCGCCAAGGCTGGTCAATCGGCCTAGCTCTCACAGTGATAATTAGCCAGGCACATAGGATTGACCAGTGACGTCGGTTTTTCGGATGCCTATGGGGACCTAAACCTTGGCGAGTAGCATTTCAGCACGTTGTGGAACGCCCTCAGCTTATTAGCGCCTTATTTAGCCCTGCTCATTCCGCGAAAGCCAGTGTCCGCCAGAAAGACCCAATTCTAAGTGCCTACCATCAGGGTAAGGTACATACGATGCATGTGCATCCACAACGCTAGAACTAATCTTGAAGCGAGGAGAGGCAGTAGATGGAAGTGCCATGCAATGGCGCTAAGGCAATGGATAGAAGTCAGAGTGCGTGGTAAACAGCGCCAAAAAAAGAAAAGATTGCACTGAGAGAAATAGCAAAAGACAGCAAACGTCAATGTGTGGAGAGAGAAATATGAAAAAAGCAATTGTGCAGCTAGGATTTGCCAAGAGTGACCTGCGTTGGCCATTGCTTCTAGCCAGCAATGATCTGTGGTAGGTATCGATTTTAAGTGATTGGGATATTTGATCGTGTTGCTTAACGGGGGATTTCAATTGCGCTGATATTCAATTGTGTCGTGTTGGGTTGTGTTGCATTGTGTTGGATTGTCAATTGTGATTATTGCCATTGGCAGTTTTTATCACTGATAGATTTTATCACTGGTAGGTTTCTACCACTGACAGGTTTGTACCACTGATAGGGTTCTATCACTGATAGGGTTCTATCACTGATAGGGTTCTATCACTGGTAGGGTTCTATCACTGGTAGGGTTCTATCACTGGTAGGGTACTATCACTGATAGGGTTCTATCACTGGTAACTTGCCAATTGTGGTTGTGTTAATTTTCTTGTCAACCCGGTGCTCATTGTGGGTTAATGGTGTTGTCAGCTAGGTGTCAATTTCGCTACTAACTGTTGTTGGTGCTCGTACATGGTGTTAATCCTTAGTGATTACGGCGAGCGATCGATGAATACTTACAAGGGGCCATCATCATCCATCTAGCGAAAGGAAAAGGGAGAAAACAATGCAACAAGTATGATGCATTGTGCGAACAAAACTAAAGCTCCTCTTACCCCTCATGCGTTGCTCACTAAAGATATATAAATATACCCGTACGAGCGCAGTCGTTTTGAGTATGAACGCAGACTTGCCAGCTTTTTTCCGTCGTGGAGCATGACAATATTTTGCACAGCATTTATTCCACTTTTGCATACCTGAAAAACATATTACCATCGCGGTCAATTTGATACAATGGCTATGGGATCCAAAGATGCCGCCACAACAGCGACGTATGTTATATCAATTCTACACGCCATGCTGCTCCATCCTGGGTTAAGTATATCTTCAAATCTCGGTTCTAACATTTCTAAAACTAGGGTGACCCCAAACCCAGCAGAAACACCCGCAGAATCACCAGCATTGAAGATGTATCTTTCCCAGGAATTGCAACGGGTTCCGCTTGGTTTTGGTACCCCCCTCTCTGTTGCTGATGCTCGGCGCCGCATGGCACAGCGTATCAGCAAACTCGAGGGACCCCTTAAGCAATTGTGAGCGTTGATGCCGAGAAACTGTTCTCGTTTTGGATGTATGGCAAACCTTTTGTTAGAGTGTTAAATAGTAGAGTGCAGTGGCATCTACTAATATCATTCTTGGCCTAGAGAACACCATAGGCCTTGCTACGACGGGTATGGCAATGAAGAAATTCCTTTGATTTTAAAACTATTTTCGGTAAGGGGTGTTTTTGAAAAAGAAAAAATATGGGTTCCAGGCGAAGACTTGATCCAGTCGAGCTCCGAATATCATCGTTTCCAAATACGTTCGTGAAAGTATCACGTCATCAACACATCGCTTATCTCATCTGATTCCCTTGCATGATCAATGCCATCCTTCATATGAACCAAAGTAACCTCATCGTTAAAATAATCATCAAACCCCCTTCCATAAGCCGCTCCCAACGGTCTAGTGATAAATTGGGGAGTATCCAGACTGTAAAGGGAAGGAAAGAGCATACCGTGAAAATCACGGCTCCTGAGATGGGCCAAGCTTTTCTTTATTAATCGTTTACCGGTATTCCCGTAATTTTTCCCGTCAGTTGTAGATTTCTTAAACAGATGTCGCAACGAAGGCATGCAGGCACAAATGCTGCCGACACTGATCTCGGCAAATGACCACCAGCTGATATCCACATATTGCCATGTTGTGTTTGGCGTCGATTCATGTTTGACGAGTAGCGCCAGCCGAATGATGCTGATAGCAATGGCGCTGGAAGACCATGTTAAACATCATCTGGAAATGACGGGGAAGATACATACCAGAAGCCGACACAAAACATCACGGTGGTACTGAACTTGGTCTTCCATTCCATTTGCAGCGACCTAAGTTGGTATAAAGGAACTGATATAATCCAAAGGTCAATCGAAATGCCAATGCCGGCACTCGACCACGTAATCGAATCGGTGTTGAGACAGAAACCTTTATAATTCGGATTCCATCTATACCAGAAGTAAGATATAGGATGGCATTGTAATATGGCCAGGATGCAACAGGTAACACCAACTGTGCCATTGAAGATTATTGTCGTCCATAGCAGCCGGCGGGCGCCTCTGCTGACAAATACCCGGAGATAGAAGAACAGTATAGAAGTTCTGAGCAAGGTAACTTGGAGGAAGTATAAAATATTCGTTATGAATAAATACTTGCCAAACTCGGATATCGTGTCTGAGGGCAAGGTCCAAACATCAACGCCAAGGCCGTTTGCTATCAGCCCCCGACGGTCGAGAACTAGCAAAGCAACGTTGACAAGAAGACTAAGCAAGATGAATAAATCATCTAACCCATAGTTCTCCTTTAAGTAACGTTTAAAAATGAGTCTTTGAGAGATAAATAATGCCGAAATGGCCCAGAGAATGTTATAATGTACTATATATGGCGTCGATCGATTACGAATGGGTTCGTCGCAACGTAGAGAAGTTAGGTTTCTTGTGACTGTCCATACTCTTGTCAGTTACATCAGTAAAGTATTGTTAACTTCGCCGGGAGTCTCACCAAAATTCTCAAATGTGTTACAAGTTTTTTCCACGCAGCTCGTCATTTGTATATGTATTCCTTCGTCCTGGCAGAGACATGTGGTGTTTGTAGCTAAGCATGATGAGCTTGTCACTGCGGCGAGGAAGCAGTCCAACTTAATTTTGTTAGTTAAAGTCAACGCTCTAGGATAATCCATGTGTATATCCAGTGGATTGGGGAGCATACTCCGCATTTGGGCATCGCTTTGATCAACGACGTTTGAGACATGTGTGCCGTAGCACCAGACAGGAAGGTGAGGCCAAGAACAAGAGCCAGACTAGCTTTATGTGTAGTCTTCATGATTGATATCGGTAGATCGCAATCTGGCTATAGATTCCACGAGAGTGGGATTCATTTATTATATCCGAGAGTGAGGATAACATGTCTCTTGCTCGATATTCATCGCGACCAAAGCATAACCGCCACTAATCCCTACCATGCTAAACTTACCGAGGAAAATGGGAAGCTAAACGGTTGCGGTTGGATCCGGGAGCTAGACCGGTGAGGCTCCGTCCCCTATTACGCACAGACAGCTGGCGCCGATGAAATCATCTCCCGAGAGGCCTCACAACCTACTTGACGGACGTCGATTTTGAATGTGGGGTAGTAAGCAATGGAGAAAGACGCACCGCATGTAGTGGCACAAATTTACGTCGCAGTACTTCACCGTCCGCTTTCTGATGCTCTTCTTGTGTGATTTGTTTGAGCCATGATGAAAATCGGACATCGGACAGTGAATAAACTCACCAAGTCCGACGACTCTTCCACGGTCACAATCATGCTCACATCAATCAAGTTATTTAGAAGCTTCCAACTACTAGCAAAATCTGGGGGAGGGTGCAGTCGGTCCGTTTTTGCCAACGGTTGTCAAGCTGTCCTGAAACAGATACTTGGCGCCGCGCCTTGTGGGGTCACTACGGGATGGGCTCCGGAGTGATAGGATAGATGGCACACAACGCCAGTTGCTCTTCAAATCAGACAAAGAAAATAATGAATGAAATGAATAGCAAAACTATGAGTATATCGGTGTTTGTAAGCTGCTTGATTAACTTAATGGTTTTCTACTCTTTTGCTGTTTCATTAGCATATGTTCCGGTGCCTTGTATTCTACGATTTGTAGTCAGCTAATGGTGTTGGCGTATGTAGGCTACCTATTACTTTGCGTCCACTGAATTTTCTACAACCGGTGAACAGGCCCCCTTGTTTTCTCCGTAGACGCGAGATTTCTAATTCCAGCCCAAATTCATTGACTCCAGTGTCCATAATGTGAAACTAGCCACCAAAGTGGGCATATAGACATGCCAGCACACAGACAGACGAAGCCAAATCAGGTAGTAAACCCGACAGTAGCATGAGGGGCACTATTGGTGCGTCTGCATTCCTATCAGGATTTCATTACAACGGCTTACAAGTTGCGATCCTTCAAGATAGTTCATTGTCCCAGATTTCGGTGCCTAATATCGTGCAATACAAGAAGGGGTTCGCATTAGTAGTGTCCTTGGCAATTATGTACGATGAGCCGGCAGGTATGAAACTTGACTAACAGCCCTGTCGTCGTTGGGACGGATCCCGCGCTCTCCAGCCGTTGAGTTCGGATGATCTACCGGGAAACTAAGGTAGTCGTAGGTCTGTGCATCTAATCAGAATAAGAGGGAAGGCCCATCCATTCTCACTGCGCCACGATCCAGCTCCTCACCAACAGGTGATGGTGTATTAACCATTCCGGATCATATTCATGCGATACGCAAAATATTACGCCAGAGGAGCCGGACTTGCAAGGATACACCTCAAATTTCGGCCTTATGAGGCTGGCAGCACATCATTGCGTCAAATTTACACTACAATTCACCTTCCTTTTTTTTACACCACGTTGCCCGTTGTGTCTGTTTTGTAATTTGCTAGGGCTGAATGGCTAGTGCTGCTAGTCCGCTAACAGGTCCACCGGTTTCCTTAATATCAGCATGCCGCATGCTTGGTCTTGGTGACAGTGCGCAAGGCAAAATTCACCATTCGTCAAAGCGCCTGGGACATCACAAGCAATTTGGGAGACTTTACTGAAAAGGCTGACAACCCCACTGAGTAATCAGCCCACATCACTATTCCAACAATCATATCTGCCGCATGAGCTTTGGTCCTAAGTTTATTGCATTTATTCTGCCGCGACATATAATTCAAGGCCTCCGACTAGTCTTTCGGATGCCATCTGAGGGTGTGACTTTCAGCCATGTAATTGCAGGTCGCAATCCCGGTCCTTCTTCCAACCGTTGATAAGATCGTTGGACCATGTGCCAGCAATATTCCCATACAGTTGAGACTCTTGCCATCACAAGCCACAGCACGATCACTCGTCTCAGTTCAAGAATAATTGCTAGCCCCAAATGGAGCGGACACTCTTGGATTCCGGGACAGCATTGACTACTACACTAACTAGACAGCCAGGTCATTTTACAGCTTACTGGTTCAGATCAAAATATCAGTGTAAATACCGACATTCAGTCCTTCAAGGGTTCATCTCATATTTCTTTCTACAAGAATAGCGATCCGCATAGCACGTCGCCGTATCCCGTACCGATATCTTATCCCAAGGCCGGCTCCTCAGATCCGATTGTCGCAAACTGCCATATCATGACTGAGACAGTGCAAAGGATCGTTGATAACACTTGCAAAATTATTTAGAAGCTCCGTGAGTTTGCTAACAAACATTTGCAGTCGCGGGTTGATGACTTTGAGTTGGGTGCGTAATTCTGAAACTCATGTACATAGCAGTGATAGCGTACACAACCGCGCGAGTTTGTTCGCCTACACTATAATATAATCAAGTGAAATCATCGATAAGTCTCAAGCAAGATCTTTTTCTTCGTCGCATAGGATCATACCATCGTGGCGGTTCATTTCGTATCACTATATATACTATAATATCTTGTTTCCCTCTAGAACATAAAATGGGCAACATTCCTTCTCTTCGAAACCAGCAATGGTGGCTTCACTGCTCACACATTGTATCACAAACCAATTACTACAGCTTCTGCTGCTTGCCTGCCCATGTTTCCCACTCATAAGAGGCATACATGAATGGTCCTGTTCCCTTGTAGTCATTGGGCGTAGTTTTCACAGAAATGTAGTACTATTTCGCATTAGTCTTACCAATTTAGAATCACAAGGGAATCGGAATTGACTTGCCTCGTACGAACCATTTGAGCTCAAAGAACCCACATCAACAGTGCCCATCAAAGTGATTGTTCCGTTGGGTTCGTGAACAATAAAGTCGTCGACGAGGGTGTTGTATGCTTTTGCAGCCACGCCAAGGTACTCGTGCCTGCTAAGATAGCCTGCCCGGATACCCTTCAGCCAGCCCCAAGTAAACATGGCCGATCCGCTGGTCTCGATGTAGTTTCCTTTCATTCCAGGATAAGGCTCAGACATGATCAGCCACCACCCACCGCTACTATCTTGTGACTTTTTGAGGGCAGCAGCGAGCGAAGTAAAGTATGAAAGGAGTCTCTTGTATCCAGCATGCCCCTGGGGGAAAACCTCGAGTGCTTCAAGCAATGACATGAGATACCAACCCACAGCACGATCCCAAACCAACGGAGCAGAACCGGTGATTGGGTCAGCCCAAACTGCCGTTTTGCTCTCGTCATAGCCATGCGTCAACAGTCCCGACGTTTTGTTGCGGCAATGCAACTCAATGAGATCATATTGAAGCACAATGTCGTCCCAAGCTGTGGTGTTGTCATTATCAAAAAGTTTGGTCCACTTTGCGTAGAATGAATCCGCCATGAAGATGCCATCAAGCCACATCTGGTTGGGATATACCGGCTTGCGATGCCAGAAGCCGCCAGACGGAGTACGAGGATGGCCATTCAAAATCTCTCTGACTGTCTTGGCTGCAATTTTGTACTTGTCTTCCTTGGTGCGCTGGTACCAGTAAAGAAAATTGTTGCCAATTCGGTAATGGTCAAGTGAAAAGGAACCATCCCAGCCATTAATGGAGCCATTCGCCAAGACCACATTCTCATCAATCTGACCTCTGTACCAATCAAGGTATGACTCGTTCTTTGTTAGTTCATAAGCCATTTCGAACCCTTTGTACAATGTGGATTCGCCATAGTTCTTCTTAGGGGCAACTCCATTCTGCATGAATGTGTCGGCCATCCATTGCAAATACGACGGAGAGCTGGCTATTGGGCTTGCTACTGCCCCGGCAATTGTGGCAAAAAATAGAGGATACTTCATGATTACGCTCAACTCATGAAACAATAAGTGCCTGGGGTTTCATGAAACTTCAAGTCGTCATTTTATGCTTTGGAGGCACCGTATACAAATTTATTTGACTCGTGGAATATTTTTAAACTACTCAATGCCAAGATTTGGGGTAATGGAAGCAAGCCCAATGGAGGACGTCCCCTTTGGATCAGATATGCGACCTCTCGCCGTTCCCATCTCTCTATTCGTGCCAAAACTCGAGAGATCGTACGGGAAGCATGAGATGATAAACTCACAACAGGTGCATATTCAGGCTAAATCAGTTCAACTTTTTGGAGTCTTGAAGATCCCCTTGAGCGGTGTGTCATTGCTGGACCAGAGCAACACCGCCCAGGGTGGAGGATTCTGCGGCATTCCCATAACGGAAAATGTTTCGTGAGGGGCAGATAGAAAACTGACAAGTTGGTTTGGAATCATGGGTGCCACTATTGGCCGAAAAGGTGATGGTCGAGGTTTTAGCCTGAAAGGATTGGATAGCAACTACCACAATCGGCAATAGTGACGCCATTGTGCAGGCAGGTCCCCTGTTCCTATTGAGCAAGGCTAGCAGCTTATTAATGTAGCTCCTCAAAGTTTAGGAAGATCGAATCATGTGATGCTGAAACTAAACAAGTGCAAGCGAAATCACAGGACAGCACCAGTTTTTTTTCCTCTATAGACCAATGGAAGAACCATAACATGCTCTAGTAATGGAATCACTGGACGCGCGTTGTTGACCAACAGATTCCAAGAACAGAGTGCCAAGAGGCCAAGGAATGTGATTGCCCCGCATGCCAGCCCCTGCGGCGTGTGATTGTTTATTTTCGCATCGAGGACAAGGAAACAATGTTGCGCCATTTCCATATCCTCATGCACGTCTTTTTTTATAGAGCAACCCTTGTTACTTCTCGTCTTCCCTGTCGTTGCACTCGACACGGGATGCACCCGAATCTGAACGTGTATACCGATGCAAAGGCAATCATCTCCCACAAGGCAGAGGGAGTGTGGGGCCATGGCCCTGCCCTGTCTGCGACCCCTGTCGGGCAACGTGCTCTCGTTTGAGTTTTAGCCTCGGCGGGTAAATGAAGGTCACAATTTCAGAGACGAGGACTTGCGCCCGGAGCACGGGCATATTTGCTAACAAAACTGGGCTACAGGGTAATTCCACCAACGGCCACCAGGAATTGTGCGTGCAGTTGGAACAAGCTGTCGATGATGTTGATGCAAAGGGAATGTATAGTAGCAAGATAGTCAGGAGGATCAACATTGGATAAATTTTTGGCTCTTGTTTGGAGTGGTGTTCCCTGTTTAGAAAATGGTTGCTGCTTCGTGTTTTTTTGGTAGGAATGAGCTCGTGTTGAGATGATCACAATTCAGAATGGTGAACCTGATCAAGTTGTAGCAACTCCGGCCTGGTGTTTAGTGGTCACAAAGACTGCGAAAATCCACCGGAGCTGCCGATTTGGGGACGTTGTTCGATACTAGAGTCCTGAGTCAAGATGGAGCACAATCCCTGTCAATCTATTCAAAGAGGTTTTGTCTAAAATGATCCACGAGGCACAGCAGCGATGCTGACAACGGACTTCTCACCGCCACCCTGTCGGACTAATAAAAATCCCGCCGCGGGAACTCTGTTAAGAATATCCGAGTAGGTTTCCAGTGGATATTCTAGAAACATTCATCTTCTAAATATGGGCATGTCTGAGGGTAGGCAATCAAATGCTCTGTGTTCATTTCTAAACTCAAGATGTAGTATACGAGATACTCTAGGCCAATTTCCTCGTGCCCAGCTTGATAGTTGAGACAGGGCGCTGTCTCGCTGTCGTTCTCGTCATCGTCATCGGCGTCATCGCCGTTCACCCGCCCCGCAACCGAGAGGCTGCTATTAGATTAGTATGAAATCTAGATAAATCTAATCTGTGTTTGCTTCTGACTATGGAAATATCATGGATATGAAACACGTGCTCTGAGAAGGGGAGGGACTGCAGCCACGAGGTGGTAAAAGTGCGCCCTACGCCCTTTGTACGAAATTAACCTACAATTAAGCTATCTGTTTCCCCAAATAGGAAAGTAATACAAGATATCAACATAACCTCACAGGAACAGATTTAATTACTATTGACACCCTAGGTGAGTCATGCAATGTGACCTTTTGGTAAAATTTCAGGAATCCTGTGCCCCTTTCCTGCTGCCCGGCTTCACGGCACCTTGGTCAACATTAATCAAATCTTGCATCCATTTTCAGTGTGTAGTGACTTTGCAGCAACGCCTTGTACATTACATGAATGCAAAAGGAGACCCCGCCATTACTGCGACGAACTCAAACTGGATACGAGCCACAGCGCAAATCAAAGGGGTCCATGAAGCTATTGGTAATCAAGTTTGCCGGCACTAGCATCGATGACGCCAGGATAGATGCCGAGATCCGAGTACGAGATGCAAGATCCTGTAGGTAAAAAGAATGACTCGCTTGAAGCCGAAAACATTAATCACACATCGAGTTTAAATCGTAGAACCACAAACATTAGGATCAACCTCATAGGCTGACTGGCTCTAGATGTCTCAAGCGACAAATGAGGCAACCAGTTGTGGCGTACCTAGGACCAATGGGTTTGAGTTTGACCCTGAGCTTCTGCATGGTCTTTCAGATTCGTATCATCGATATATTCATTTCCTCGACGCAGCCAGGAACCTTTCATGCAAACCTTCAGAGTATCTGAAACCGCGCCCTCGGCTGCATGTATGCGGTCAATATCAACCTTTCCACATATGGGGTATTGCAGCCGCCAAGCCGAAGCTACTATTGCGCAAAACATGTGATTGGTAATCGAATCCCATTGTGCAGCGCAATGTGCCGATCACTCTGCGAACTCAAGCGAGGACCCTCGATTTCCTTGGCTTCCGTTCCGAAGCGGAAAGAGTACGGCGAAAAAAAGAGATGGTCGATGCTCTTTCTGACGCCTGTTGATGCCTAGAAATGATTGCGCCGCACGCAGGGATCGTGCTGGCTTATGGGACAAGCCTGTATGGTCCAGCATGTCCTTGACCACCTTCTGTTCACAGGCGACAAGGGTTCCCTGCCAGGCACTTTTTGCTTGTCGCAACCTCTCATCCTGATTTCCAGGACCTTTTTTTCTTTTTTATTTCTAAGCGAATACTAGGGCGGGAAAGTTGCCAATTGAAACCCCGTCTCCCGACAACTCCCACAAGAAGGGTAGCGATTTCCCGACTATGGTGGCAATTCGTCCGATGATGGACCATATTGCTGCCCTATATCGACGGAACTATTGCGAATTTCATCCCCGAAGCATGGACAGCGCTTGGCAGGTCTCGAAGATATTTGGTTGCGTCAGCCAGCTCCATCGCGGTGGCGGAAGGTTCCCCCCGCTGCGACCCGGTATAAGAAGTGGGCTGAAGAATTTACCGAGGGAGGACCCCCGGCCGAGGGAAGAGAGGCCCAGGGCAAACGGCACGTCTTGTCACTGTACTGAATGGCTCATTGTTTCTCGGCACTGAGATTCCTCCGGGAAACCCGCACTATACTTGATACATGGGCAGGCCTGACGGATAGATGAATCCCCGTAAGGCTAATCGTATTTCTCGACTTATTGCCTAAAACGGGCAGCATATGTTGTCCGTCATCGCCGGTGGGCCATTGCTAATCCACAGCTTGTCGCTTGCCCTAGCCGCTGTGCTTGCGCCTCTCTTATGGGGAAGGCTTGGGCTGATCTCACAGGTTTTCTCGTATACATGACATTTAACAAGCCTCCCCTCGACGATGGCGGGGCACGCGCAGCTGTCAATTGAGGGCCTCCATGGGGTGATCGGCGATTATAGAGGCTCTGATGCGGTGTCAGAAATGGGGCCATGATATTGGCACCAGCCCTTTTGGCTTCCGCCAAGTAAGGCTTGTGCAAAAGGCCGCGTAGCGCGGGGTGGTGGATTAGCGCGGCGGCCGATTGCATTCCTCGGACCCCGACTATGTAATCCCTTAAATCTCACCACCAGCGTCTCCGCGTATTGGCTAGCTTGGCCCGAGGGAAGATGCGGCTTGCACCTATTCCGGTCATGGCCGGCTCGAGATATCACCAGACCAAGGCGGACAACGGAGCCAATGTCGCAGTGCTAAGTGAGACGTCGGGCTGGTGGGGGAGGGGTTCGCAGCAAAACAAAGAAGATGGTGGTGTTTTCATTTCGATGTGGCGGCAGAGTTGCAGCGCAGCAGCGGATACATCCGGCCCAGAGGGATTGCCATTTGCAACGGTGCCATTCGCCAGCCCGAGATCCACCGCCTCACCGGGGAACACTAGGGTTAGCTCGCCTGGGCTGTCCTGGAGGGTGGGCTGGCGGGTTTGTTAATTTTCCGAAAGTCCAGGGCTAGTCAAAGGCGGCGTCGGGGGCCCTGCAGGCCAGGCGGCCACATCTTGGGTCGTGAGTCCCCCCCTGAACCTGAACCTTGAACTCAATTGTCGAAGTGTTCGACGTCGAAGCATGTTCAATTAAGGTCGGACAATATATAGAGTTTGATTTGGGGTTTTCCCGATGTGGTTTTATAATCACTGACTAAGAGCTAGACATCAAGCAGCGAACTGCTCATCGACATACGTACCTGTGTTCGGGCCCGCTCGGCTCCTCTAGTTGGTCAGAGATGCGGCCCTGAACATGAACAACTGGCAGGGTACGTGCCGTCCACTCTGCCGAGGACTACAGCGTTCCATTTCCCATCTCCCCAGTCCTTGGCCCGCGGGACACACTTCAGCACACCACGGCGTCCATGGCCCCCCCAAGCCACTCGACCTCACTGCTGAGAGCGTTATTTTATTTGGCTTTGTGGCGTAGGCAGTCCCTGGGCAGCGCTGTACCAGGATCACCACCCCCTCCCCCACAAAATGATGGCCTTATGCTTAAACTTTCACGCTGGAATCAATTGTCGACTCACTTTTATCGTCTTGCTCAGCGTGAGAGTCTTGGCGGGCTTATGCTGTGGCGCCCCATTGAGAGACACTGTAAGACCGCTGGAACGTGGCATATCCAGACCTATCTTTATCCCATGCCAAGACGGCCACAGAGCCAACAGCACGTCGAAAACACCGCAGAGGATCGACAGGGAGCGTACAGTAATCACCATTGCTAAATCAGGACAACCCCACCTTGTATCTCTCCCAACAAAAATGTATGATGTGATACAAGCATGCCATGTGACGGAGCCGTGCCAAGGCCGTCGACAGCGCCCCGTACGCTCACCTTGGCCCGCCCCCCGAGCCTCAATCGAGCATCGTGCTGCACCCTGATAGGGGCGTCCGTCATGCGCTACGTGAGACCTGGGATGCACAGATCAGGTGATATTAAGGGGGGGCTTGCCCATTGTTACGCCCACTTGGCCTGTTTTGTCCAAGGTAGCGGGCCCGGAGCCACGATAGGCCTGGCAGTGTCTTGGATCTGGGGCAGGGAACAGTGCCGGCGCGTGGCTCATTTTAAGTAATGCAGGGAAACCCATTGGACGTCAATGCGGGTGATGCCAAGCCAGCACACAGAGTGAACATCGCCACGGAACTGGTCAGCGGAATTTCAGTCATGAGGGGGGCGTGCTGATGGGCGTATCCTTTGACAATCCAGCCTTTTCGTCCGCACCCCGGCTCGCCTAGTGCCAATATTGCACGCCCGAGCCAATGCAGTTGTGTGAATTTATAACATCGAAACCTTAGGCCAAGCCTGCATCCCGGTCGACGGAGAATCTGCACCTACTTCCTAATAAAGACGTGACGTCTGCTCCCCTACGGGACTGCCGTTTCCACGCTGCCTTGCGCATCTAGAATTTCTAGACTTTGACGGGGACTCGAAAGCTTAAACCTCAAACCCATGATAATATCAATTTGAGTTACAGCATCCCGCACCCGACATCCCGCCCCGCGGCCGACAATCTGGATCCACGGACGCAGTCGCCTTACGGGACCTCCAGACGTCACAACTGACTTAAAAACGACCACATCCTCTCCACTTGGGAGTGTTTGTTTTGGCTCATCACCAACTCACTCATTCACTCTCTTTTGATTCTATTCTACAATGCACGCTAACTTGTCCGGGTGGCTCTTGATAGCCGCGCAGCTCATCGCTGCAGCTGACGCAACCTCCTGCCCCTTCGCTGGCCGCGCTGCCAAGCGGGACACTTCTACTACTGGCTTCACCAGAGAAGTTCCTGAGAACTTTGGCCGATGCTCCAGGTTGAGCAATGCTGCCGGAGGCGGCACCAGGAGCAGCGACTGGTGGCCCTGTGCCCTGAGGCTCGATGTCCTCCGCCAGTTCTCCAAGCAGTACAACCCCTTGGGCGAGGACTTCGATTATACCACCGCCTTTGGGTCTCTCGACTGTGAGTAGTCACCGCTGATCTTGTTTCGCGAAGCCCTCGCTTTATGTTTTTCTTTTTTCTTTTTCGTTTCAGATCCCCACAATTGTCAGACATCAGCGCTAACCAACCGTCCACAGATGAGGCTCTCAAGAAGGATCTGCACGCATTGATGACCGAGTCGCAGGACTGGTGGCCCGCAGACTTTGGCCACTATGGCGGTCTGTTCATTCGTTTGGCCTGGCACAACGCTGGTACCTACCGCGCCATTGACGGCCGCGGCGGTGGCGGTATGGGCCAGCAGCGATTCGCTCCCCTCAACAGCTGGCCTGACAACCAGAACCTGGACAAGGCTCGCCGCCTTCTCTGTGAGTTGTCACTAATCCTAGCCCGCGCAGCCAATCGCAGTTGAGAAACGACGCTGACTGATATGCACAGGGCCCATCAAGCAAAAGTACGGCAACAAGATCTCTTGGGCCGATCTCTTTCTCCTCGCCGGTAATGTCGCCCTCGAGTCCATGGACTTCAAGCCCCTTGGCTTTGCCGCTGGTCGCCCCGACACCTGGCAGTCCGATGAGTCTGTCTACTGGGGTGCTGAGGCCACCTTTGTCCCCAAGGGCAACGACGTACGCTACAATGGCAGCACCGATGTCAACGAGCGTGCCGACAAGCTCGAGAAGCCCCTGGCCGCCACTCACATGGGTCTGATCTATGTCAACCCCGAGGGCCCTGACGGCAAGTCGGACCCCGCCGCTTCAGCCAAGGACATCCGCGTTGCTTTCGGCCGCATGGGCATGAACGATGAGGAGACCGTCGCTCTGATCGCCGGTGGCCACACTTTCGGCAAAACCCACGGCGCCGTCCCTTCATGTAATTAGTGACCCCACAGACCCTGCGTGGAAATTTGTGGCATCGTGCTAACCGGAAATCTGCAGCTAACATCGGCCCTGAGCCCGAGGCTGCTGATCTCGGCGAGATGGGACTCGGCTGGAAGAACAGCGTCAACGAGGGCAACGGCCCCGACCAGATGACGTCTGGTCTCGAAGTCATCTGGACTAAGACCCCTACCAAGTGAGCCGCCGTCACTCGCACCAAAGCTGCTAATTTTGGACTGCCCCGCGCTAACCCATTTCTAGGTGGAACCACGACTACTTTAACAGTCTGATCAAGAACAACTGGACTCTGGTTGACAGCCCTGCTGGCCACAAGCAGTGGGAGGCTGTCAACGGCACGGTCGACTACCCCGATCCTTTTGACAAGACTAAGTTCCGCCGCGCCACTATGCTCACCAGTGATCTTGGCCTCATCTACGACCCCGACTACAAGAAGATTTGCGAGCGCTGGCTTGTGAACCCTACTGAGTTTGCCGATGCCTTCGCTAAGGCCTGGTTCAAGCTCCTGCACCGTGACCTCGGCCCTAAGTCCCGCTACCTCGGACCCGAGATCCCCTCTGAGAACTTCGAATGGCAGGACCCCCTCCCCAAGGCCCCTGGATACTCTCTCACCGACTCCGACGTCTCTTCGCTCAAGTCCAAGATCCTCTCCACCTCCGGCCTCGATGTCTCCAAGCTCGTCTCCACTGCCTGGAACGCCGCCTCCACCTACCGTCACTCCGACAAGCGTGGTGGTGCCAACGGAGCCCGCATCGCTCTTGAGCCCCAGGTCAGCTGGAAGGCCAACAACCCCGAGCAGCTCAAGAAGGTCCTCGCCGCTCTCAAGACTGTCCAGGCCAGCTTCAACCAGGGCAACAAGAAGGTCTCCCTCGCTGATCTGATCGTCCTCGGTGGTGTTGCTGCCGTTGAGAAGGCTGCCAGCGATGCCGGATACAAGATCGCCGTTCCCTTCACCGCTGGCCGTGTTGATGCTACCCAGAACCAGACTGACGTTGAGTCCTTCAGCTACCTCGAGCCCGTTGCTGACGGTTTCCGCAACTACGGCCACAGCACCGCCCGTGCCCGTGCTGAGGAGATCCTCGTTGACAAGGCTGCTCTCCTCACCCTCACCCCCCCTGAGCTGACCGTCCTTGTCGGTGGTCTCCGTGTCCTCGGTGCCAACTTCGACGGTTCTGATAAGGGTGTCTTCACCTCCAACAAGGGCAAGCTCACCAACGACTTCTTCGTCAACCTCTTGAGCGCCAAGTACACCTGGAAGGCCGACAGCGACGGCGAGATCTGGACTGGTACCGACCGCTCCACCAAGACCGCCAAGTGGACCGCCACCCGTGCCGATCTTGTCTTTGGCTCCCACGCTGAGCTCCGTGCCATCTCCGAGGAGTACGGCAGTGACTACGCCAAGGAAAAGTTCGTCAAGGACTTTGTTGCCGCCTGGACCAAGGTCATGAACCTTGACCGCTTTGATGTCAAGAAGACCACCAAGACTGGCTACTAAGCTCTCACGATGACTGGACTGGCTTGTTAGCGTTTTATCCTGATTGTTTTTAATTAGTAAATATAGCGAGGCAAAAAGCTTAGATGCCCAACGACACGAACACACCTGTACATATTAGCTTCGAAATTTAGTATTGATACTTTTTATAAACCTTTTTGTGTCTCCGGAATTGTGTCGAAACTCTTTCGTCATAGTGAAGCTAGTGAAACTTGCATTGACATATCCTCAGGTGTATCATCATCTCTTGTTGAAGTCCAAAGTAGAGTTACGCACAGATAATGATGTTCATCTGAATAGTCCTCAATAACTGAAAGTTTGTGCCAACCAAAGTATAATTTTGTACGCGTATAATATGTGTCCAAGCACAAGTTTCACACACGTGTGAGCCATCTTCTTCATGTAAACGTCCTTTGCATGGGCTTCAGCTAGCTCCAAAAGCTCGGCTTAGAATTGCCGTAGAAACAAAGCAACCAAATCCAACAGAACGGTCTGGCCCCAGGGCTGAGCTGCAGTCAGCAGCTTAGCTCAGATCGCATATTGGACTGGACCGGGGGTAAACACGGCAGGGTAGCCTCGAAACTACTGCCGGTCCGTCGGGGCTAAACGCGGGCTGCTGTTAATTATGCTGTAAGCAGTTGATTTAAGCCACAATAGCCCTAGTTTAACAGGGACAAGGCCTGATGCAAGCACGACCGTTCAACAGCCACAACTGAATAGTTTTGATGCATTTTGAGCTATCCTGATTCTGCTGACAGTTTTGTGTTATGTCTCAGACATGACGCTGTATCTTTACAAAGAAAGTTCTTCAACATTAGGGCATGACCCAAGTTGACGTATCAATGCGTATTTGATAGCACCACCCTCTTGATTCTATAATTGTTTTTCTCGGCTGAATTTACAGACTAAGTTTATACGAGAGGTAAGCCACCTGCGGAAATTCGCTCAGTTGCCAGTATTGAGGCGTAAATCCGAGACCAACGCTATGGTAGCGAAATCGCCGACGAGCCGTGACCCGACTCTAATGCATTACAGAAACCAGGAACATGACACCTGGCTTGCACGTGCTACCTTGACATAGATTCACTTGTAAAAACTAGGTCAAAGGCAGTATTTATGCCGATACAGGCGCATCGCTGTAAATAACGAAATTAATCCTAAATGAGGGAAACGCTGAAATTCACAATTGCTGCAGCAACATTTCCCATGAGGCGAATCAATTCCGGCAAGTTCGTATATGGTACCACAAAGCTCTCATAGAAATCTGGAGTTAGCTGCATTATGTGGACTGTAGCCGCTGGTAGATCTATGGACATGCGTGAATGATGACCGCGCGAAATAGGATGACATCATGCAAAGGTGCCTGTATTCAGTAGACCTCCACGGTACAGCTGCTTACTACCTTGCAATCTCTTTATTAAACTTTGTCAGACTCTTAAGAATCTGAGAACCGGCATTGGCTACTACGTAAAGCAACTGTAGAAGACTAGCATCCTAACAGATGTCTGCGTAACCGCCTAATGATAGACATGGACATGTTTACGAATAGAAAAACGAATATTGTTGAAAAGAGTAGTTTTCTTAGGTGCACTCAATGAATACCCTCAAAAATTGCAACAACGATCCGTTGGTATCAATGGCTGATGCTCAGAAATTACAAAGGTAGAGATTCTTGTTGAAGAATGTGCCCAGTATACGCATATTATGCTGCTTGGCTGACATTCACTCCGAGAAGCCTTGTCTGCCTTCTTATTTGACTGGGCTGTGAAAGTGTGATTTGATTCATCAGTTTCCAAGTGAACAAAGATCAGACGAGATTTGGAATGGGAAAATATGACCAGGATTTGATCTGGCAATTTGGAGTGTAGTAGAAATGGCAAGTAGCAATGTCTCTTTAATCGAGGGGCGAATACTCCACCATAAAAGACAGCGATGTTCTGTTCATTGGGCTGACACAAGTGGTATATAGAGGTGAAACTTGAGTTGCATCAGCTGAAAGATGGACAACAAGAACTGGCGACTCATCATCAAGAGGCCCAGTCATGACCTCGTATTCAAAGGGTGGTGCAAGGATGGAACGCATAGGAAACTGCAAGCTGAAATGTACAATGCGAAGCCACTCAGCTGACGCATGTAGCTACATATTTTTGATAGGCTTGACTTTGGCGATCCTCAGCCTGATTTCCTCCACTATATGCAAGTGAATTTACCGATGCTACATAGTAGCGGTGTTCTAGGAAAAAAGCAAATGGAGAATGGTAAGGCATTATACAACTTGTCTTGGCAAGTTTCCAATATGAATATATTTATCTAGCGGGGCTGAAAACGTGCCTTATTTTCACGTTGAGTATGAGTCCGTCTCGTGTATAAATAGGCGGGAAATCCTCCTGGGGTTTATCCAGCAGGAAAGAAAATAACCTCCATGAGGCTGAATGCCGAAGTCTTTTACACTCATCAACATGTTTCTACATATTCTTCTTCTTTCGGTAGGGCTAGTTAATGCCTCTCCCTACAAAAATTTCCTCCCCCGTCAAAATGTTGACCCAGGGAGCCCTGGCCAACCCACGGAGAGTCCTCCGGAGAGCCCGCCTGCTGAAAGTCCGCCTCCAGAGGCCCCCCCTCCGCCTGTCAGCTTGCCGAATCGGCCAGAAATCAACCCATTTACTCAATATATCCCAAGTACACCTGACTCCTGTACCGATCTCTTTCATCCGTCTGAGGAATGCCTGAAGGCTCTATCGGAACAAGACGATGGTCTCATCGCTTTTGCAGGGGGCCGCTTGAAATATGACAAAAATGCCTGCACCGATGATCAAAAGAATAAAATCGTGATAGCCTCATATGACGCCTATACATTGGCCATGTTTGGTAAAAAGGTGCCCGATGACGGACAAAAGATTGCGGTATGGAGGACATATGTTGGGCCCAACTATTCAGAACAGGAGAAGCGAATTATAGGTGAGTGATGATTAATGTTGAATGCTCGAATAAATTACCGAAAGACTAATGCAAACTCCCAGATAACTTCAATCGAGCTGTAGACTTTACGGAAAAGCAAGCTTTTGAGATAATCGTGAGTTGTCAAGACCCCAAACGCTGGTGTGGATCACAAATCGAAGGCAAAAGTGTTGCCGGCTACGCATTTGAGAAATGGGGCTTTTTCGGGTCTTACTACTACATTGCGCTTTGTAGTCCATTCTTTCTTAGTGATGACCTGCAAACCAAGTATAGCATGATCCAGGACGGATTAGCCAGAGGCGACACAACCTACGCGAGTCAAGCTGCATGGCATGTCAATACGGGTCAACTCTTTTTGCACGAGATGATGCATCTAAATTCAACTGGAAAACCGTACAGTACGTTGATTTGAACTTTAGTCATTGCCCTTCATCTAGTGTCTATCATGCACCATGTTAAAAAGAAACCGGTTTATGGCACTCACATGCTGTCAATTATGAAGTCAGAGATGAGCGTTTCTGGCCACAGAAAGATGTGAGCCCCAATCCAAGAGTTTACGGCCCAAGACTGGTTTACAAATTGGCGCAAACTGCGATTAGCAAAGGGGGCGGAGCCGAAAGAGGGAGTACGAATGCCGATACCTACGCTTGGCTCGCCAACAGTGTCTTCTTCTTTGAAGCAACAAAGTATTTCCCCGCACCATCTAATTATAAGGACCAAACCAGTCTTGAAGACAGCAACATGGATGACCAGACTGGGCTTCCACAGCCACCGCTATTTGTGAACTTGGGCATGTTTGAAGATTCTGCCACTGATGATGATTTTGAAGCGCGCTTCAGTTCGGAACTCGAGGCCTTTCGGACCTCACCTAGTCCAGATGAAACTGGGAGAGGACGAGATGATGAAGGTGAGACGGGAAGAGGGCAAGACGGGGGGACGAATACCGAGCAAGAGGGTAATTCTAGTGGCGTAGCTTGATGGACATGACTTGAAGGTCTCTGCCAATTATGCCACATATATTGGACTGAGAATGACTCCCCCAAGGTTGCATCGAATGCTCTGCAAGATTGTTAAAACATTTAGGAAAAGGTTTGAGGAGCTGTTGTAGTATTATATCACGATATGAATAAGCATATTCTGATAGAAATATTTGTTATTAATGTTTGTTCTATCTATTTAACATTTAATGATTCTCTGCCCTTTATTCATCTAGCTTCTTGGCATCAGGGTCTGTCAGTGCCGGCTGGTCGCGATCAAGTTCGAACATCTTCTCCTCCTCGGCATCGTAGTGGTGGAAGATGAACCAGAAGACGCAGCCGGTGGCGAATGAAAAGCATGCGACACCAGTGTACATCCACACAAACTTGGGGTCGACTGCGACGGAAACCAGGGCCTCGGAGATGGCAGAACCGAAGGCGTTGGTGAAGAGGTAGATACTCTGGACGAAGGACTTCATGCTGGGAGGAGCCTTGGTGTAGGCGTACTCAAGACCTGTGACGGAAATGAAGATCTCGGAGAGACCAATGAAGACGTAGGCCGGGGTCTGGATGGCAATGTGGACGTTGTTGGGAAGCGTGGAGCCGTCCGCGCCCACGCCAGCCGGGCAGTCGCCAGGGTGTTCGTAGCAGGGTCCAGCCTTGTAGATGAGGTGCTGGACAATGGCGGCATAAGCCAGGCACAGGGCACCGAGCCAGAAACCAATCGTGATTCGCATAATGGGGCGGAGCTCGATACCAGCTCGGCGGAGAATTGGGTAAACGACACTCTCGAGAATGGGTGTAAACACCAGAATAGAGACGGGGTCAAAGTTTTGCATAAAGTCGTTTGGCATACCGTGGCCTGTGTGGAGTGTTAGAAAAATGAACTAGATAGGCCACTAATGGTTTGCTTACCTTGCATCTGTCCAGCTTGGGTGACAAAGTTGGTCGAGAACTGGCCGTAACACACCCAGAAAATGGGGTCTGGAAAGAAGTGAAATGTTAGTAAAGCAGTGGAATTTTGGGCAATACATTAAACTTACAGAAAATGAAGACCTTGCAAGCTCGGAGGGCACGCTTCAGTTCATCGATGAAGTGATCGTTCCATGGCACCACAGAGGTCTGGCCATTGGCTGATCGCCATGAAGGCTTGGCAGCATCCATGTTTCGTGCCTTGATCATCATCCAGAGAGCCTTGAAAGCATCGGTAATGACGGAGCCTTGGGGAGGTCGGATAATGTAGGTCTTGCGGCGCACGACAAGGACTAAGATACCAACGTTGAACATGATGAAGCACATCAAGAACGCAGTCCAGAATCCCTCGTACTTTTCCATGAATGGCGTGGCCATGAGGGAGAGAGCACCCAGGTTGATACACCAATAGAAGATCATGTAAATGCGCTGGTAAGTGATGGCGGGGTCGATGACAACGCGCTCGCCGCTCTTCTCAGTCTTGATGGCCATTGTGCGGCGCTGGTACTGATCGGCGATGAGAGGTGCAATGTTGGACTTGATACCACCGGTTCCCAATCCGATAACGATAATGGCAACGATGTAACCCGGCAGACCAGCATTGGCGGCATGGGCAGCTGGCAGAGAAGTCGTCCACAGAATAACCAGACCAACCCAGTAGAAGCCACAGAAGAGGAGAATAGTCTTGTACTTTCCAAGGTACTGATCAGCAATGATGGCACCGAGAATAGGCGTGACTGCAACCCAAGTTAGTTTCTTTCTGCTTGTTTCGTGCAGGTATTCCGGGCAAAGTATTTACCGTAGCAGAACCATTGGAAGAAGAGGTTCAGACCGGTGGCGGCCTGGTGTCCCATTCCCAGACCCTTGGGGCCATCAGAGCCATCTTTGCTGTTGCTGATGTAGTTTTGGAACAATCCCTGGGCACCGTAGTAGGTGAAACGCTCAGTGAGCTCCACAACGGCGATCAGAAAGGCGGAGGCAGGAAGGTTTTCACCAACGCGGCGCAGCGTCTGCTTCTCATACTCGCTGGGCTCTTCTCCATCCGGGGTCGGGAGGGCCTCTGCATCGACATTGGCAGAGAGCACATCCTTCACATCGGTTCCGTACTGAACAACGAAGCCGCCCTCAACCTCGGACTTGGGCACGGGCACGGGGTTGGGGGTGGTGGCGGTCGGTTCCTCAACCGAGGCGCGCCTATAGTGGGTTAGCGCGACGATTCTTCCATGTTTCAGCTCCACAGCTGGGCGTACTTGACAGCATCTTCCTCTTTTCCTGACGTCATCTTGACTGAGACTGTGATCTATTCCTTCGCAAACATCCCGCTGTGGCCAAGGGGAGCCGGGCCTGCTTTATGTAGCAAAAGGTTTTGTCGCATCGCGCCTGCATCCGGTTGCAACGTTTCAACCCCGGACGCTGTCGAACCACGCAGCAGACGGAGTCTCCATCGGCTGTCCGGCTCCATGTTAACCCAAGACAGAAATTCCCCGACGTTATCGGGGGACCTTTTGAACGACGACGCCCCTTACGGGCCGATGTGCTATCTCGTCGACCGTGCATTAAAACTGGATCCTCCCGGCTTGGCCAATGGCTTGGCCCGTCGTCCCGGGATCTCGTACAAAAGTTCTAGAAACTCACCACCTGTGGCGACCCGCATGCTCCACCCCGCCGCGACGCGAGTCGTCCTGGCCACTGAGCGTCGTACGAGCTGTCAACTAATAAAATATGGAGTGCCGAGCGAGAGGGATTAACACCCACCTCCGCAAAGTGGTGTGAAGCGCGGCCCGCGAGGGAATAACGCGGATGTTGCCACTGTCGTGATAAGACTTTTTCGTTTCCAGTAGGAGAAGAGCAGAGTGGCTGGTGTCGATGCCGGCCAGCCCGTAAGACGGCTATCGACGACTCGCGTCTGCCAATTGACCGCCGACAATTACATACAACTCGCATTCGCCCCCCCTGGCGCGTTGGTTGTTGTTATTCCCCATTATTTCAGCAGTTCGTACAGAACAGGCCCTGTCTCCGGGGTTCCCACTTGGTGGCCCCGCCCAACTACGAAGGGACATCCACTCGTCTGATTACTCTGCCTATCACGTCCGACTCCCGTCTGGCGGTTCAGGGAATCATCTGCTTGGATCCCCGGCCGAGGGAACTCTCGTGAGCTGCTTTAAACTAAGCTTCTTATGGGGAGGACGCCAGAGGTGGTGGGGGAAGGGGTTCCCCGACGGGAGCGAGGACGATCTGATGCACCTCACAGATACCATGACAAATAAAATGATGAAAAATGTACGAAATGGATTCGTGCCCTGGTCTGGCACTGTATTTTCCGGGGAAATTTTCAAAAGCGGAAGCTCTGTAGAATTGAAATGTCCGGAGTAGTCTGCTCCCTAACATGGGGTGCTCAAATTTGCACACCTGGGGATGCCGTTCAACCGACTCTAGCGGAAGGATGACACGGCGAACCAAGATATACCCGAAGGAACTTTTAAAAGAGATAACGACACCTCGTACCTTGGCCAATGACAGAGACCTCATTAGTCCGCTTTTGATAACTCTTGACAGAACCATCACGGACTTTTGTCACCTTTACTGCTTCACCACCTGACATGACATTTCAGCTTTCTTGAGGGGTGGGCCACCGTTCTTCTTGACGTCGACTATCATTTGGACTGGCTGCATCATCAACGACCGTGGCGGGCCCGCATGTTCGCGAGCAGGAGACGTCGCCGCTCTATGACTGCACACCCAAGATAATCAGACGTGTGAGAGCAAAGTAAGGGAGGAGGGGGTTTGGACGGATGCAAGAGTGTAGGAAAGAAGATGAGAAACCGAACTAACCTGCAACACAACTGTCACACCCGTGATTAACCAATTGCATCACTCTAGTCCAGTTATGTGGCGATGCCTCCTTGCAAGTATCTCTTTTGTACGTCGTGTGAGTGCAGGTGAACCGGTAGTAGGTGACTTTACACATATTTAGATAAACTAATGACAGTATTATTGCTAGGCTTCGGCGACTGAAAAGGCCAGATGTGAATGCGGGGACAATTTGAGATGGCTGATTAATGTGTGCTGTGTCTGGGGGCGTCAGCGTTCATAAGGAGGAGACGGACGCGACGCGATTCCTGTAGCAAAGTCCTAGAAACGTCATCAGGTTCCGCCTCACATTTTCTCTTCAAACTATTGGATAACATGAAACTTGCCTTTCCAATTTTAGCGAGGTTGATCCAATAGAAAAGATGTCCCCGACACCATCGTGTACGGACCGGTGACAAGTTAGGTACCCTACAGCATGTGGCGGTCGTAGAGTGAGTTAAGTGGCTTTTTAAGGGCTGATATGGTGTCCGTTGATTGGTGTGTAATTGCAAATTCCTCTTAAAACCAAGGCCACAGACAGGGGGAATGTCAGTGAACTGCTTTGATAGACCCAAAGAGGGATGACCAAATTAGAACTGTTTTGGCCAAGGCTTGATGATAATACGGTATCCATGCCTCCTTTACTTTTAGGTCAAAGCACGCACGGTATCTTAGAGTAGCAAGTTGTGAAATTTTGTAGAATTGGTGATTAGAGTACTACTAGTTTGTCGCCCACCGCCTGCATTGCTCCGACTTGGCTTAAGTTGTTTTTAGCATCCATGATTACCTATAAACAAGACTCAAATATCCCTGAGTGGAGCGCCTTCTCTGTTCCTCCAGCAACAAATCTACCACAGCCCAATGGTTGTTTCTCTCTGCAACCTGTATTGCGCGAGAAAAGCCGGTAGTGGGGTCTGGCACAGCACCCTCGTTGAATAAGAGACGGAGCATGTCCAACCTGCCGTGCTCTGCTGCTCCATCAATTGCAGTTCTGCCTTTTTTTTCAGAGGCTGGTGCGTTGATATCCGCGCCCTTTTGGAGCAGATATTTCATAAGCGGCACGTCACCAAAGATTGCGGCGCCTTGAAGAGCAGTAATGCCGCCAACTCTCGCAGGTTTCGCGTTTACATCAGCCCCGTGGCCTATGAGTTTGCGGATAAGCTGATGATTGGGATTTATTTGAGAACAAGCCACTTGGAGCGCGGTACGGCCGTACTCGTCAGCCGCAGGTGCATTCACATTTGCACCGCGTTCAAGGAGAAGCTCAGTGACTTGAATCTGCAATACATGGTCCGTCTGCCACTCCGCATAGTATGAAGTAAATCCTGTTGCTGCCGCCTGAAGAGCATTGAGACCTCGTGGGGAGACTGCCGGAGCGTCGAGATCAGCCCCGTATTGAAGAAGAAGAAGGATGGCCTTTGTGTTCAAGCGTTGTGCGGCAAACTGCAAGGGTGTCGATGGATGAGAAAATGGCCCCCGTTAAATAGCAACTACTTTGACTTTAGCTAGCAACCACTTTTGTGGCTGAACTCTACTTGTTGCCCTAGATATCTAGCTTCGGCGACTATAGTTAATTTTATATGGGCTCTAGTAAATACCCCTATTAACTTTGCCTTCTCCTTTTTCCCCTTATTAACTTTTAATTAAAGCTATTATAAATATATTCCTTAATAAATCCCTTATAATTTC
>NAGG01000281.1:0-48876 GCA_003031705.1 Calonectria naviculata
CCCGTAGACACCCTCCACAGAGAATGAGCCCACCCTCGACTGAGTCTCGCATTGAATTGACCTGTGGCTCAGCCACTAGCCACACAAAGTCCGAGCAGCCCCGCCAAAGCTCCAGCAACCACCCCACGTCACACTTTGAACCCCTCCAAATATTCGCTGGCGGCATACGCAGCTAGTTAATACGATTGACTGATCCAGCCCAACATGAGTCGCCAACGGCCAACCCTGCGGAACGGCGTCGACCTCCAGCTTCAGTCAGCCTTCCAAGAAGGCAACTGGGCTCTTGTCGTCCGCCTGGCCGAGAAGCGAGCCCGCGCCACAAATGACCACTACTTTGAGGTCCGTCAGCCAATTCCATCCCTCGCCTCCTGTTTTTTATGTTATTTCTTATGTTGTTTTCTGAAAATGCCCCGAAATTCATGTATAGGTGAATTAACTTGGGCTTTTAGATTGTCAAAATCTGCGCTGAGAGTCAGCTGGATGATCCAGCGGCAAAGTTTGCCGCCATAGGCGCCATTGCGCAGTTTGTCAAGGACGGCACTGTTGTCAAGGATGCGGACGGCATTGATCTGCTTGAGTGGGCGACCCAGGGCCTGGCTTCGGAAGCCGAATTTCCAGAGACTCTGGGTCCCCTGAGAGTGCGGCTCGTCAAGGCATCGCCCAAGGACAAAAATGCGGGAACGCGATGTTTGGAGTCGTGTTTGTTGCACTGGGACCTAAACAGCGCGCAGCAGGTAGGATGAGTTTCTGGCTGCGGTGGGTGAAACGGCGCACTAATCCCGTCATCAGATTGCCGCGATACTTGACAGGTCGTTCCCACAGGAGAGGTCATTCATGTTCTGGAACATTGTCATTACTCACCTGCTGGCGGTATGTTGCTTGATCTTGTTATCCGAAACTCGCGCTCACAGTTCTCAGGCCAGCTCTCAATCGCCGCCTGAAAAGAAGAAGCTCTACGGAACCCTTGCGCTTAAGCAGATCCAGAGGGCCGCACAGCTTGCAGAGCAGGTAATTGCGCCACAATTGCACTAACCGAAACCATCTAACGAGTGTGATAGGCCGATGCCGCCAAGGGAGATGAGTCCGCAAAGCCCCAGCCTCGGAGCATCCAAACGGAGGAGGAGATTCTGCTACTTTATGACATTGTTCAAAAGCATGGAACCGCTGATGACTTTGAAAAGCTCGTGTCCAGCCCCGTCTTTTGCCCTCTAGTCCAATTCCAAAAAGGCCGAAAGGAACTGTTCACAAGAGTTGTCGCCAAGCATGCAAGCGAAAAGGACTGGGAGGGAGTCTACCAACTCTCCAAGGACTGCTTATCAACCACTGACGAGAGTGGTGAGCCTAATCTTATGGCCTCAGACTGGGCTGTTTGGCGCAGGTTTATCGAGGCTGCAGCTCAGTTGAAGACTGTCAAATCAGAGTATGCCGTTCCATATATCATCGACTTCACTCAGCTGACCTTTTATCAGTGCCGACTCAACGGTCCAGGAGCTACTACTCAAGTTTGCCAAGAGACCCAACCTCCAACCCATTTTCAAGCGAGTCATCTTCCTCGCGCGTGTATCAGCAGCATTCAACCTCGCTTCAAATGACAGCGATGATATCACTGATGGCCAGCCCACGTCGACAAGGCTAAAGGAGCTCATCCACTATATCGACGATCAGGGAACCAGCCCCGCTTGCTTTGACGACATTAAGGGATTTGTTGAGAAGCTCACTCCATCCGCAATCCAGCACATCTCATACGACTACACACCTCAATTGGCCAAGTCCAACGAAGATAAACTCAACTCTGCCAGGATACAATCATTGGCTCTCAAGCTGCAATACTTTGCCGCCACCTGCCCCTCCATGTACACTAACATCCCAGGCGAGAAGCCTCTGAGGAAGTGCATAGTATCCGGCGCTGAGGTCGACTCGAGTACTCCTGGGCCATGTTTCGCAACAGTTGCTCAAGCAGCGCTGGGGCTCTATAATTCTCTAACAGAACTTGCACCCGATCACTTCTCTGTCGAGGCCGAGATCAAGCCGGACCTTGCCGTTCTCATTGCTCTGTGCAACATTCAGGCCGCATTCCCTCCTTCCACCGACAACTCCAACTCCCCCGTCACGCTCGCGCCGCTTTTGCGCGCCACCCTGCTCTTGGAGCATCAACTCAACCTCACTCCCAAGCACAGCATCATCTCTCTCCTTCTCGTCCAACTCAACCTTCGTCTCGGCCTACCCCACCGCGCCCGCGACATTTGGGAAACACTGGGCGTGAAGCGTACCATCATGGACTCGCTCGCCCCCGTGTTCTACGACCGCCTGTCAACCATTTCACCGGCCCTCATCTCGCCAAACGACAATGACGGTTGGGAACTCATGGAACTTCTCCATTCTCACTACAGCGTCTCATTGAAGCTTCGTATGCCTAGGCGACTAATTGATGCATTTGAGTCGGGTAGCTATGGGAGCGTAATTGACATTCCAGAATACATGGAGGCGCTGCGTTGGAGCTGTACCAGAGCGATGAGCTTGGTTGAAGAGTCAAGAACAGAGCGACTTTTGGGTTTGAACTTTGCCGAGGTGCTTGAAGACGACCGATTCGGTAAGAAATCCCTTTTCGCAGCCATGTTTAGCATCTCTTACTAACAGGTACAGCCGAGGTGACTGATGATACCCAACTAAACGAGGTCATTGATTACGGATCATATCCTTCGTGGGATTGCAGCTCTAGACCAACAGTCTACGCTCGACTCCGAGTTGGTCCGGCAACTACAGTACGACTTCACCATTCATGCCTACGACCCAATTGCTAATTACCTTGCAGAACCGCCGAGCACATCTTTCTCTCTTATCTGAGGCATTCCATGAAGTGCTGACATACAAACCCCCACCGATTTACAAGGCCTCCGCAGCCGCCGCCGCTTCGGAACAGGCGTTTGTTCTGGAGATGCTCAACCAGCTGAGCAACTCATTCACAAAGTTCCTCCACGGACCCAAGTCAGACTTGACACAGGCGGAAACCAGCTACTTTGACATTATTAGCTTGCTCGCCACCCTCATTCCCTTCTCCATCGGCATCAGCCGAACCGGCCCCTTCCCGGAGATATTTACCCAAATTGTGGATGGAGTCAAGGCCGGGATCGAGACCCTTGCAGCCGCTGCTGCCCCAGACACGAGTGGAGCTGCGGGCCAATTGGCCACTCTCAGCTCGATGCACGAAATCGCCATCTTAAGAGACGCAGCAGACGCGGCCAGACACGCGGCGCAGTGGATTATCAGCTACAACGAGCGCCAAAAGGAGCGTGATCGGTCAGGAAACAGCAATCTGCCCAAGGAGGTGGTCAACCAGGCCAAGGCTCTCCAAACCGCGGCCGAAGGCGCACTCAAGGATGGCAAGGGCTGGATATCCAAGCTTAAGGAGCAGGTCAATGGCCGAGATTTCGAACCAACAGCCCGACGATGGATCTTTGAGAACGACAAGGAGATTCAGGCCGTGGTTGGCGACGCCGCGGTAGGCAGACTCGTGAAACACTGGGAGAGGAATGTCAAGGGGTGGACCGAAGTGAAATGGGCTTAGACGGCGGAAATCGTCAAATGTGATTTTATATAGGATACATCAATGTTGTATAAAAAGTTGTCGAAAATTACATTTCCAACTCGTTGGATTGAGCATTCTGATCAAAGAAAAATTTTCGCTCCACCTTCAAAACAATACCCTAGACCAACACGACCAAGAGTATTTTCAGTCATCAGCATCATTTACAAAGTCAAATGGGGATTTAAAACAGATAAAGAGTTTTTAATGCTTTATTTAGGTGGTATGAAGGTCTTTTTTTAGTATCTAAATAGGCAGGGTGGCAGAACAGAATTAAACATGATTTTTTATTCTTGTTGCATTCTGAAGTGGATGGATGTCCACATTTTGGTCTCGACAGTCATTTCACAAATAGTACGATTTAACAGCTTTACATCAAGCAAGAAACATGGAACTAAAAAAAACAGAAGGCCAAGATAAGCCGAAGGTTGATAATGTATTTTTATGAAGTATTACCTACTTCCCTGACACTTGGAGCCCAAGGAGTGCAAAAATGCAAAAATCAAAGCGATGCTCCCCCGGGTGGGCTCGAACCACCGATCTTATGATGTGCCATTTGGTAACAGTCATACGCCTTAGCCAACTGGGCCACAGGGGATATTGATCGTTTGATGAAAAGACAAGCATTTTCTGTGGTATATTAACGCCACCTTGCATCGCAGGGACATACACTCGATCGCCAAGACCTGAATCTCTAAGCAAACTACCTCCAACTTGACTCTGGCATTAGGCATACCCGTTTTAAGCCTCCTTTATGAGGAATCTTTTTTTAACGTCGTTACATCGTCTCTCTTCGGAAACTCTCGATCCATATCTATGTGGGCTTAGGTTCATCTCGTTGCGCCATATATCATCTTGCATGAAACTCGGCTCGTCTGCGTCCCCTGGCGTCATTATGATTGCCGTCTCTTCCTGAGCCTCAGCCACGGTCTAAATCAAGGCTTTTAATTGTCTGATGAGTATGTGCGCAAGTGTTGAAGCTTATTCTGAAGATCTTGATTTTTCTTCAGCGAGAAAATAGAGCATCCGTCAAAGCGTTGCACACATCGGAAGCCGCGCGCTCCGTTTGGTGATGCCAAAACGCCCTAGCGCCGTCAGCCGGTTCGCTAGACTTCCTGTTCATTTCGTTGACAGGGCGTAAGCGCCGGCAGCTACACCAAAGCAGAAGTTGCCATACCATTCTCGTCACTGACGCGCGTGCAAGGGTTCGTATTGAGTGATTCATCAGTTTCTCATTAGCATTAAGGATATAACTTTTTTTTTGCTTCACCGTGCTCGCGTCATATAATACAATCCGTGCAATCACGGCCCTTCCCGTCTATCCTATTCGGCCTGCCCGATCATGAAAGTTCAGGCAGGCCATACTCCCCCGACATTCTACTCATACACCCCGAGCCGTCTTGGTCGACTAGCTTTCGAATTTCTCCGTTCAGGCCGTTGAGCGCCCGGGCCAGCGGGATAAAGTCTCGTTCGTCATTGGATAGTAACGTGACGCCCTTGGCGATGTGCTCGAGCAGCTCCATGTCGGCCACCAGCGCGCCCGGATTCGGTGACTGGACAATGTTGCCAGCCAGGCATCCGTATGGCACGAACGCCTGGAAGAAACCCACAGAGATTGACAATATCTCTGGGATGGGACACTTGCTCAGTAGGCGGGAAATCATTTTGAGAACGTTGCGGGAGGCCTCGGCAGCGAGTGGTGAGGGAGGCAGGTCGGTGTCAGAAATAATTGGGCTGGGTGAGTTGGAGTCTAGCATGTTGCATTTGCGAAGCATAAAAATAATACAAGTGTATCCCGTGAGATAGACATCGGTAAGCAGCCACCAATGGATGCTGTTTCCATCGTCTTCTGCTTGCTGGATCCAGTCAAGCTGTGAAAGGTTAGTGTGGATCATTGCAAAATACATTCGCTTAAACCTACAATTTGCCAATCATGAAGGAGCTCATCGAGCTGCTGGCACAGGATCTCGACCTTGGATACTACCATGACATCTTGCGGGCTTTGGTCTACCAGTTGAAAGAAGTCGATGAGAATGAGCGTGATTCGAGAGCTGATCAAAAAAGTCATGGTTGGCACCGCGTGCATGTCGGGCTGTGATTCGGGCGTCAGCCACGGCAAATTGACGCGCCAGTTGCTCATGCTTCCCGACAAGGTTGGGGATCTGTTGTAAACCAGACGGAAGAATAGATCGATCTGCATCAGTTCCCAGAAGCCCTTGCGGTCGGAATCAGTTGTGGTTGGATCTCCGCAGTTATAGCCGTCGTCGATGTCGAGAATGTGCATGTTGAGGCCTGTGGCATAATCGCAAGCTTGTTTGTACATCTTCCAGCTGAGTTCGTAGTCAAAGCACTCCGCGGCAGCCCGTGCCTGAAGAATAGTTAGAATAAATCGCATCGCAGGCGGTGTAACTGGGTATCCTACCATGTACATAGCCGCGATAAAGTCTGTAGTTGTGCCTGTCGCCTCCCGCTGCCAACCTGGCAGCGCACGCAGACAGCACAGATAAATTTTGCTGGAGAGTTTATGCGGAGGCACAAATTCGGCCAGGCTGGTGGGAAGAGAGCATCCGTGATAGAGGATTCCATAGTAGACGACCATGATGCTTGCATCTAGATGCACCTGCGGCATGTCGACAATGTCTGGAATGATCTTGATCAGGTTTGAATCAACAAGGCTGAGGAAGGCCTCGGTGTGCATGTGTGTGAAATATGCTACGAAAATCTGATATAAGCACATGGAATCAAAGCCAAGGATGAAAAATTGAGGTCTTACTGTGAATCCATTCCTTTGCTAGCTCGGGAGGGATGTTGATCCCCTCTGTCATTGTGGACTTGGCAATTTGTTGCAATCTCAACTTCTGGACCTGATTGACAGCATCCGTGAGTACACCGGGGATATCGAGATCAGACAAGCCATAGATTGAGCCAGCTGTCCTTGGCGTGTCAACATGGACGCTTAGTACACTTGGGGCTGCAGGGGAAGCGGGGCTGGAAGTAGTGATGGTGTTTTGGATCCGGACCTGGGCTACGCTGTTCCTCAATGGCAGCGCTTCGTCCGCCTTGGCACCGTTAGGGCTGACGCTTGCATTTACATTGGAAGCGGTCGGATTTAAACATGTGACATGTTCTTCGACTTTTTCCAGCCGTTCAAGAATAGCCGACAGCGGGCTGTTGGGCGCAATGAGGCCGCTTGTATCGGCGGTCAGCATCCGTGTGCGGCGTTGAGATGGAGTCGCAGTCGTACCTTAGCCGGGATACGGCACGATCCTTTCGGGACTTCCTCTTGACCCTTTCTGGGTAACTGCAATCGATGCCATGGGAGATGCATCGACTGCAGCTCGGCATTAACCGACTGCATCGGACCTGTTATACCGTATTGTTAATCATTCCGTCATATGCTTGACTGTCAGCAAGGATTAATTACGTACCTTTTTCAGCTTGCAAGTCCTGCACTGTTCGTGTCAAGGAATGATAACTGTCAGACGTCGTACTTTGATACCGGTTGTACGGGCCCCCATGTCTGGGGATTGCCGATTTGGAGGGTATCGACTTACGGATAGAGCATTTAGCGTCTGACTCGAGCGTGATGCCATGCTGACTGATGTGGCCTTTGGACTTTCGGGCTTTGGGGTTTGATGTGTTCGGTGGATATGCAGTGGAACAACGGGCCTAATGTGGTTTTGGGGAGTCCGGAGTCTTGTACTCGCCATCCTACGTAACAAATCGACGATGAATACCCCATTGTAGCAGGCAGCATCCTAGGAATCTCCACTACTCTAATGCCGTTGGTCTGTGTTGCTGGCTAGGAACGGGGGCGTGTGTTTATTCGCCGGACCCCTGGAGCCCCGAAAGTCCGAACGTGGCTGCTGGTCTCAGACTCCGGTAACACGGACGAGTCTTGGCAAAGTCCATCCGCCTTGTAGGGAGATTGATGTGCAAAGGGACGTCGGTTCGGTCCCCCACAGGGATGCCGGGCGATTAATTTATGTAGGTAGACTGGCTGTTGGGGACCGGCACCTGTCGCTACGCTGCACAGAAAGACAGAAATCTGGCCACGCAAACATATTTTATCGCATGTAAATACCTATACTACATATCTGGAAAACAATTCTACTCTTCTATAGAACAAATTATAATACATGACGTAGCTGTGTAAAGATTTGACTGGCTCAGCCATCCCTGTCTCGTAGGACTGGCGAACGTTGCCAAAGGTCCAAACGCCACAACCCTCCGGACTGGACTCGGACTCGGACGTTGGTGAGCGCTGTTACAGTCCGAAAATGCGCAGCAAATTGACAAAAGACAAGAATTGTTTTTATTGATTATAACAGGATTACTGAATGGTATATAATGGTGCCTGGCCTGCATGGAAAGAGATCTCGATTGTCGATTCAGACTAGATTTGGACTTGGTTCAGACAAGATTCACCTTGACTTTCCAAATATTTCTTAATTACTTATTTCATACTGTTAACACGACTTACACACTCCTTTGCTTTTTCCTTATTCGTTGGCGATCCGCCAAAACCACTGAGCTCCATCAGCTATGTCGGCTGACAATAAGGGCTCTGAGCTGTCCGGTGACCCGGAAAAGCACAGTCAGAAACCCCAATCGTCATCCAACTCCGATTCGAATTCAACCATCTGCCCGACAGGAAAGGAATATGTCACCAAGGAGACTGAGGAGGCCGAGGCCCGCATGAATGATGAGGTTCACGAGCTTGCTCGACGATTGACTACCCGATCCCATGGTGCCCCCGGCTCGCTCTTCCCGCTTCCCGCTTCAGGACCTCTCAACCCGGCCAGCCCTGAGTTTAATGCTCGCAAATGGGCCAAGGCGTTCTACGACATCCGCACCGATACCTCTGAAGGAACCCCGCCAAAGACTACTGGTATTGCTTTTCGGGACTTGAACGTCTATGGATTTGGTTCCGCGACCGATTTCCAGAAGACTGTTGGCAACTATCCCTTGGAAGGTGCAACGTTTCTCAAGAGGCTTGCGGGTCAGAAACAGCAGCGGGTTGATATCCTCCACAACTTGGAAGGTGTGATTCATGCCGGCGAGATGTGTGCTGTGCTGGGACCACCTGGTTCTGGTTGTTCTACCTTCTTGCGAACTGTCGCCGGTGACACTCACGGATTCCACATCGATGACAAGGCTACCCTCAACTACCAGGGTATTCGACCCAAGGAAATGCGAACTGCCTTCCGAGGCGAGGCCATTTACACTGCCGAAGTTGACCACCATTTCCCTCACATGACCGTTGGCGATACCCTCTACTTTGCTGCCCGCGCCCGTTGCCCAAAGAACATCCCCCAAGGTGTTACTAGAAGGGAATATGCTGAGCATCTCCGAGATGTGACCATGGCTATGTTTGGCATTTCCCACACTATTAATACCCGGGTTGGCAATGACTTTGTCCGCGGTGTTAGTGGTGGTGAGCGAAAGCGTGTGACTATCGCTGAAGCTGCTTTGAGTTACTCTCCTCTCCAGTGCTGGGACAACAGTACTCGAGGTCTGGACAGTGCTAATGCTCTTGAATTCTGCCGAACCCTCCGCACTCAAGCTGATACCATGGGCTGCACGTCTTGCGTTGCAATTTACCAGGCCTCTCAAGATGCCTACGATGTGAGTTAAGCAAAAGATCAAGCTCCTGACATGCGTTTCTAACATTACATAGGTGTTTGACAAGGTAATCGTCCTTTACGAAGGCCGTCAGATTTATTTTGGAAAGACGACTGAAGCCAGGGCCTATTTCGAGAGGCTTGGTTTCGTCTGCCCTGAACAGCAAACCACGGCCGATTTCCTCACATCGATGACTAGCCATCAAGAACGTGTGATCCGACCCGGTTGGGAGGGAAAAACCCCACGAAGCCCCGATGAGTTTGCTCAAGCTTGGAAGGCCAGCGAGACCCGCGCCCGTTTAATGGAGGAGATTGAAGATTACCTGCAGCGACACCCATTTGGCGGCGAACACTACGATCGATTCCTCCAATCGCACAGGATCAACCAGTCTAACATGCAGCGCTCCAAGTCGCCATTCACCCTGTCGTACATTGAGCAGATGCTCCTGACACTGTGGCGATGCTGGGTTTTGTTCAAAGGCGATCCATCCATCACTCTGACTATGCTGGTTTCCAATGTTTTCGAAGGCTTGATTGTGGCTAGTATTTTCTACGGCACGCCTTCCAACACAGGTGCTTTCTTCAAACGCGGTATCCTCCTCTTCTTCGTCGTCATCGTCAACGCATTCGGTAGTATCCTCGAGATTTTGACCTTGTATGCCAAACGAAAGATTGTCGAAAAGCACGCCCGTTACGCATTGTATCATCCTAGTGCCGAGGCCCTAGCAGCCATGGTCATGGATTTGCCTTACAAGATCGTTAACGCAATCATTCTCAACACTACCTTGTACTGGATGGGTGGTCTGTATAGCGACGCTGGTTCTTACTTCTTTTTCCTTCTCATTAGCTTTATGATGACATTGGCAATGTCCATGATGTTCCGACTCATTGGCTCCGTCACCAAGTCAGTCTCACAAGCTCTCGCCCCGGCCTCTATCATCCTGCTCGGCATTGCACTGTACACCGGATTTGCTATCCCACCCAACGAAATGAAGGTTTGGATTGGATGGATCCGCTGGATCAACCCCATCTTCTACGGCCTGGAAGCACTACTCCTGAACGAGTTCGCTGGACGCGATTTCCCCTGCTCGACATTTGTCCCAACGGGAGCCGGCTACGAATCTGTGGGAGCTTCTGAGAGGGTTTGCAACACTGTCGGATCAGTTCCTGGCCAAGACTTTGTCAGTGGTAGTGACTATCTCCGTATATCGTTTGGTTTCGTCGCGAAGCACCGCTGGCGCAACTTTGGTGTTCTCATCGCTTTTACTATTCTCTTCATGTTTCTCCATCTGGTGGCGACCGAGTACGTTGCTTCTGAACGCTCAAAGGGGGAGGTGCTTGTCTTCACTCGCAAGAGCCTCAAGAATGCACGAAAGCGACCTAGCGACTCTGAAGTTGGTGGAAACGGCCGACCGGTGCAAGCAACATCCGATGAATCAGACGATGCGGGTGACATGGAGAGACAGGCCTCTGTGTTCCACTGGAAGAATGTTTGCTATGAGGTTAAGATCAAGACCGAGACACGCCAAATTCTGAACAATGTCGACGGCTGGGTCAAGCCTGGAACTCTCACTGCTCTCATGGTAAGTGGCTGGACAACACGGAGTATGAAGTAGAGTAGGGAAAAGCTAACGAGGAAATAGGGTGTATCTGGAGCCGGTAAAACAACTCTGCTAGATGTGCTTGCTACTCGTGTGACTATGGGTGTCGTCACTGGCGAAATGCTTGTTGACGGCCAGCCTCGCGATTCCTCGTTCCAGCGCAAGACCGGATATGTACAGCAACAAGATCTTCATTTGGCCACATCGACCGTCAGAGAAGCCCTCAACTTTAGCGCCCTCCTTCGACAGCCCGAGCACTACTCACGACAGGAAAAGCTGGACTATGTGAACAAGGTTATTTCCATGCTGAACATGGAAGAGTATGCTGATGCACTGGTCGGTGTGCCTGGCGAAGGCCTCAACGTTGAACAGCGTAAGCGGTTAACTATCGGTGTCGAACTCGCTGCCCGCCCGCAGCTTCTTCTGTTCCTCGACGAGCCTACTTCCGGTCTTGACAGTCAAACCTCTTGGTCAATTTGCAACTTGATGGAAAAGCTGACCAAGAACGGCCAAGCCATTCTGTGCACTATCCACCAGCCCTCTGCGATGCTCTTCCAGCGATTCGATCGACTTCTTCTTCTTGCTCGTGGCGGCCGCACTGTCTACTTTGGTGAAATTGGCAGGAACTCCAAGGTTCTCGTTGACTACTTTGTCCGAAACGGTGCCAACCCTCTTCCCAAGGGAGCTAACCCGGCCGAATACATGTTGGAAGTCATTGGAGCAGCTCCCGGTGCCACTACGGACGTTGATTGGCCAGCTGTCTGGAGAGAGAGCCCTGAGTATCAAGGTGTCCAGCAAGAGTTGACCAGATTGTGTTCCGGAGGAAACGCGAGGGCTCAGGCGACTACCAATGACTCTTCCAGCTACTCCGAGTTTGCGGCTGGCATGCGTGTTCAGATGTTTGAGGTAACCAAGCGTGTCTTCCAGCAGTACTGGCGCACCCCGACGTACATCTACTCCAAGTGTATTCTTACTTTCGGCTCCGTGAGTATTCCCATCTCGTGCAAACAAATCATAAACTGACCAATAATATAGGCTCTCTTCATCGGTCTTTCGTTCCTCAACGCTACAAACACAATGAGAGGTCTTCAAAGTCAGATGTTTGGTGTATTCATCTTCATCACAGTCTTCTCTCAGGTAGTTGAGCAGATTCTGCCCAATTTTGTGTCGCAGCGTACTATGTACGAAGCCCGTGAACGGCCCTCTAAGACATACTCCTGGAAGGCATTCATGGTCGCTAACATCTCGGTCGAACTTGCTTGGAACTCGGTAAGCAGCCAAACTTCAATATTGATTTGGAAGTACTGACTCTAATTGGCTGCAGCTCATGGCGGTATTCTGCTTCGTCTGCTGGTATTTCCCAATTGGCCTTTATCGCAATGCTCGTGCTACGGACGCAGTCGACTCTCGCGGTATTACCATGTTCCTCCACGTCTGGGTCTTCTTCCTCTTCACTAGCACCTTTGCCACAATGAGCATTGCTGCTTTCGAGAGCGCAGAAGTCGCCAGTGGTATTGTCAACCTTATCGGAATCATGATGTTCTCCTTCAATGGGTGAGTTGCGATTGGGAAGTTTGAGTATGGAACACCAACTAACTGTTTAACAGTGTTCTCGCTGGTCCCAAGGATCTGCCTGGCTTTTGGATCTTCATGTACCGTGTCAACCCCTTCACATACGTTGTGGAAGGGTTCCTTGGAACATCTCTGGCAAATGCCAAAGTCACATGTGCCGCTAAAGAAATTGTTTCTTTCAGTGCACCCTCTGGCCAGACATGCGGAGAGTACATGTCGTCATACATGGAGTCTCATGGAGGCTACCTCATTGACAGCAACAGCAATAGTTGCCAGTTCTGCTCCATGGCAAAGACCAATGACTTCCTCAAGGGAATCAACATCGACTTTTCTAACCGCTGGCGCGACTTTGGATTCATGTGGATTTACATCATCTTCAATATCACTGTGGCTCTCGCTGCCTATTGGTTTTTCCGAGTACCCAAGAAGGCGAAGAAGGCGTAAGAGAGACCACTTGGATCCAATTTGTCAGCTGTGACAAACGGAGATGCACAACCTGCTCCGGCGGAGTGTAACGGCTACTAATGTACTCATGTGACATTCGGTGCGGGAAATCGGGGATCACCATATCGGAATCGGGGAGGGAACGGGCCTGGACCAAATAGACCTTTGACGCCCACGGCGTTTTTAACATAAATAATCACTTATTTATTTTTACATCATAGAATATTATAATCAAATAGACAAGACAAAGTTTCATTCTCCAAATGATTGTGATGAATTGCAAGCTTGGACAAGAATAGTTCTAGATTGGTAACTCAGCATATGAGTTGGTAGACGCCGGAGACATTGACCTGTGACTTATGGAAGCGAAATCCTCACCGATTAAAAAATCTCAGGAATCTCACTCTTTTGAAAAGATGCAAGGGAGCACCCGTTCTTAGACACACTGGTTGAGGCCCGTGCCGTTCGTTACCACGTGTGTAGATGAAGTGAGACACAACATGAAGAATGGAACGTGACATTTCAGGTTTCTCATGAGGAATATGATTAAGGTTTTTGAACTAAAATGCAGCGTTGTTTTTGTTGATGTCTGTGGAAGGAGGGGGCAAGCTGGACGAAAACAGAACCACCCAAATAAGTGGCGTCCACCACATTTGGCTCGGCCCGACGTGTAGCTACAACAACGGTTCATCAGCGTTAGCGCAGCCGAGCTTATATACACCTCGATGATATGGGATTGGGAACCAACAAAGGAGGGTTTCATTCCCCGGGTGTTCTGGCAGCAGATTCTCCCCGGAGGTGGATATGCTGGTGTTTCATCGACACCATTAATTGCCTATCATTGTTCCTCTCAGTTTCAGAGAATTATCAGCCATCCGCTTCGGATATCGGCGTTAGCGCCACCCGCATACGATCGAAAAAGGTCTTGGCCTAACAATAAAGTTGGAACTTTTGCTCCAACTCCCCGCCCCTTTTGAAACCAAAATTCCATCTTACTGCAACGAGGAATGTCGGCCGGAAGCGGAATGCGGGAGCAATCTGTAGATCTGATATTATAACGGCTCTTGACGCATATATAAACACACTCCTTCGTCGATATTTGAAATGGCGTGATACTTGCGCAATCTCCATCAGCCGCGACACCATCAAAGAAACTTGGGAAAGAAAGAGAAATCGAGATGCGTCTGTCTGTACCCCTCATCATCGCCTCCCTCGCCGGAGCTCTTGCCGCGCCCTTGGACGAACGGCAACAGAAGTGCCCAGTAAGCAGAGAACTGACTGGTATTAAGCCTCAGCACTAATGTCGTATATTATGGCTTAGGCGACTCAGTTCTGGTCTGATTGTGGACCGTCATGCACAAAGACTTGTAACAATGCTGATGCTGTGTGCGCACAAGTGTGTGGTGTCTCCAAGTGCCGATGCCCATCAGGTTTTGTTCTTAACTCTGTAAGTCATGCCAAATCGAAGTATAATTGACTGTCTAATGTTCCCCAGAGTGGTTACTGCATTCCTCCAATGCTCTGCAACTATTCCGGCTTTTTCAGCTATTTCGGTGGTACAAAGCAGAAGTAAAAGGCGCTAGCGGCTACATAGTATGCATGCGTACTCTATCTCGCCATTTTCTGGAAGGATTCCAATAATCTCATTTCCTCTAATTCTTGCCTTTCATGGAAATAAATGGAATAATTACGGAAATCAGGCTTGCTTTGCGAGATGATTTAGAATAGTAATAATAATTTCACTATCACAACATTGCAATACCTTCTCCAATCAAAGTTGCTTGGAAAAGGTGGGAAAAATGAGGATTTGTCAAGCCTAAATGTTTCGCTCCCAATCGTTGTTCGTATTTCTCCGATCACCGTGGCAATGGAGAATTAGTCCTCAGAGTACCATTGCCACAATCGTCGGGGGTTATCTACAAACATCCTGCGGATTTGCGACTCGCTTCCAGCCCACTCCTTAACAATGTCTATGAGTGCGGCGTCGTTAATATCCCGGAACTCCTGGGGACTGAGTCGTCCACCCGCTGCTGCATTGCCCTCCTTACTTGATGTGTGGGGCCAATCGCTGCCATAAACCACCATATCCGGGCCCGCACTGATGAGAGATTCGGCCACAACTCGCATGTCCTCATAGAATGGGCCTTGTTTAGAATTTTGGTACGGCGCTGAGATCTTGACAAAGAGGAGCCTCCTGCGGACAAGGTCAACTACCTCTGGGAACCCTTTGGTCTTGTATGGATCGATTGTGTTTTTCGTTTCATTTGTCCTCGAACCTACTTCTGCATGAGCAAAGTGATCTGCCACGACTGTGATCCCCAAGTCTGGGATGATGGAATGTAACTCTTCAAATGCTACGATGGGGACGAAAAGTTGCAGCGCCCAACCGAAAAGCCTGGCAATCTTCGCATTCTTTTCCACAGCCTTGATGACTTCTTTTGTGGAACCAGTTGCGAGGTTGACGCGAAGGCCGCGGACGCCAGCTTCATGCAACTCCGCTAGAGTCTCATTCTGTACCGTGTCAGGATCCACAACGGCTACACCACGGCATTGTCCTTTGAAGTATTTGAGGGAATCCAGAAGAACGCCATTGTCTGTACCGTACACACTTGGGAGTACAATGGTGGCATGCTTTATGCCGTATGCCTTGAAGTGTTCTGTGGCATTAGAGACAGTGGCAGACTTGGGCGTGTAGTCTAAGACGTTGATGGCTTATTAGCGATGAAGTAATGCTTGCAGATAAAAACAAACTAACATCTATTAGGATCCATTGGAAATCTTTCTGGATCAATAATATGGATATGGGAGTCCCTGTCGCGGTGTATTAGCTTGAGCAAAAGGCTAAGCAAGAATCAAAGACGAACCAAGCATGATCAGGGACTCTAGAGGAATTCGTCAGGACAGCAAGTACTGACACCGCAATGGCGAAACTTTTCTTTAGGTGGAGCATGACTGGAGAAATTGCTTTTAAGCTTATTTTTGCTGTTACAAAAAAAGTATGAGAACCTCCATCTTTAATAGGCTCTCAGCGCAAGGGTTAGATATAATAACTCAGACCATTATTTTTGTCGAGGAAATCTTTTTCCATCGGCATATGCCCGAGTGATTGCAACGGATGTATCCGATGAAGGAAATACGCCACAAATTTCCGATGCTGACAGGCCCTTGTCTTCTTTGCAGCATGGTTCTATTTCCAAGTACCCCAACTAACGTTTTCTTTTTCCGATATTATCGGGGCACTTATCGGCTTAGTGCCGACCGGGGAGAAGTCCAGGTGAAGACTACAGGGTTGTTGACAACTTTATGACTCAATTTACGCATTTTCGTACCCCGAGGAGACGCAAGAGATCAAGTGTTAGTTGCAAAGTGCTACGCTACCAACCGCGTTGCAGCAACTGTCATCTCTTTGGTCAAATCATTTAATCACCCCACTTCAAAACCCTTGCTGTGGGGAGATAGAATGGTGTGGAGGCGGATCGTTACTGGGATAATGCGGGGGATTTGCCTGTTGGTTCTTGGTAGAGACCGAATCCGGCCAGTGGCATATCGGAACGTTCATTGATTGCCCGTTATTTGGGCTTCTTTGTTCTTGGCAAAACGGGACCGGAGGATGTTGCCAGAATGAGGAAGGCGACAGCAGCATGGACTGACGAAAAACAGTGTTGGCTTTAGTGCAGTAGACGAGGGATATGCACCTGGCTGCAGGCTGGGACGGATTATCCCTCACACCGAACGCCAAGAGAATCATGGAGAATTATCTAATCATGTGTTAGATTGTTAATATAAAACACTTCGTCATTCTTTTTCTTTTTTTTTGGGAAGACTTGCCCTGGACAGTAGAAATTCAAATAGTTCAATCGACAACATGTCTTCCCCGGAGCTCTCCTAAGCTCACTAAGCGTCTGTAAGAATCATATGAATCATTTCTTTGTCTTCCAAACGCTGGATTAAAATTTTATCCCTTGGGGCACGTCTCGTGACTCGATGGAAGCAAATCAAACTTGATATTTGGTACAACGTGGCAAAAGTGCAGCTACCTATGTTTGCAAAGGTAGGAAAGTAAACTTAAATTGTGGCCAGAACTATCATAATGCTAATTTCGAACATGTCATAACTAAATTGGAAATCCATCGCTACTGGTTTGTAAATCGGTCCTCGAGTCCAAGCTCCATTAGCTTGTATCGGGTCGTCCTCATGTGAGAGGCCACATAACCCATGACGTATGCATGCCACACCTCGTCGTACGGCTGCTTGCCCTTTAGGATGTCTCTTGAGCGACGGTAGTCGGCCACAGCCTCAGAAATTGTGGACTCTAACACGGACATGGCACATCCGCCCTTGCAGAAAACGGTCTTGTGAATATAATTGGTTGTCTCTCCAGCCTTCTCCTCCTTGTAAAACCTGGCGCATTGTAAGTTTCAAAGCCAGAAAAAATGATTTTGATTTTGGTAGATGGGATACTCACGATAGGATATCGTTTGTCAGGTTGATAAATGTGCACATATCGGGAATTGCAGGCAGAAAGCATGAAATGTCTGGGTAGCGGGCCTTGGGGAAGTTGAAATAAGCATAAACTTCGGGCATGCCCTCCTTGTCTCTGAAGTAGTAGGGCCAGTTTACAGCCTCCTTGGTGGGGCTCATGTTCTGGTACTCGTTGCGCTTCTCGGTGGCATTGGAGTTGATGAATCCCAATGCTGATAGCACAATGGAGTTGGCAACGATGGGATCATAGAGCTGGTATGTTGCTCGTAGGACATCGGCAAAATGGTCGAGGACCTTGGTGAGCTGTGGCTGGCCGGTAGTAAAACGTTCCTGGAACTGGCCTAGGTCATACGACGTTTGAGTGTTGTCGTCAATGACAAAACCAAGCCATGTGAACATGCCAATGTGTACTTGGACTTCCACGGGATGGAGAGGGTACATGTGCTATAAGAGGGCATCGTCAGTTTCCATGGACAAGTGCATCAAAGTGAATGCGTGAAAGCCGTACCGCCGCAGCTGACATTCCTGTCTCGAAGCACATTCTCTGGAAGTCATTGTCGGTGAATGGAATGCCGGTTTTCACGGCTCTCTCAACCATGGCCTGTCGAAGAGCGTTTGTCACCGCATCCGGAGGAGGGCTGTAGTTGAGAGCCACCAGTAGATCAGTGATCAAAGGACCAATGTCTTGAGCGAGGCTCTCCCCGACTGGGGAGGCAGGCTTAGTTTCAACAATTGTGCTAGGCATCGTGTTCAAGTGTCGACGAAGTGAGGTGTGATGTCCAACTCTCTCTCGTCCGAGTGCGTGGGCTTCTATAGATATTTGGTCCCGGTTCCATGCTGGAGGAGCAGACCCCCATCCCCAGACTTGCCGCTTGTAAGGACAGGGTCCACGCAAGGGGAAGTCGACGAGACATGGGATATCCTCGAGGCGGGCCTTGGGTCGACTCCTAGCTGCCGGCGCTTCCAAACTCAACAGAGGTTTGAATTCGTCCGTGTCTTAGGAACGGCACTTTTAGAGTTATTGTTGCTATCATCCGTCGGCCGACTGGTCGAGATTGGCATAGATGACCGGTCGGCCCACTTGTCCGGGGCGGCGGGTAACACGGCCTGCATTGGATTGACTTTGTACTATTTTCCGGTGGCCAGGGATGACAAGTCCCATCGCCCCTGGACCCATTATATAACGGGGCCGAACCTGGTCTCGTCCGCACGCCTTAACCATTGGGAAAATCATTGGACATGGAATGGACCATTATGGGACCCTCGACTTTAGCTTCCTAATCAGCACCAAGCTCCAGCCTTGTGCGTTGTCGGCTATGGATCGCAGGATTGTAGGATCAGAGGATTTATAGGATCATGAAAATGCAACATGGAGGGCGGAGGATATGTATGATCGGGAAGCTGGGGCCGTTTTTGAGCCTCATGTATCCTTGTGAGGCTATTCCCGTTGTTCCGGTGTCGCCCGTGCCGGTGCCTGATGCGACGTTGTCAGAGCTAGTTTGCCCGGGGCTTCAATGGCGGTGACCGCATCCGTCATCGCCGAGTTGACATAGTTATCTCTTATTAGCGGATTTGCGTTTTTTGGCACGAAGGTTAGCCGTTGCATGTCAGTTCATAATTTGCCGATAGATCGCTGTCGATACGAGCAGGCACACCAGGAACATGCCCGCGCCGACGGCGAAACCTAACTCTGATCGTCGACTAAGTTTACGACTCGGGTTAAAACGCGTGGACCCTGGATGTTTCAGGTTCTGACAATTGCAACATCGTTTCTTGACTAAGATGCAGATGATTGTATCCTTCACGCTGCTCAAAACCGTTTTTCGCAGGTGGGACTCGCTTTAGCTACTTCGGGCCCATGACAGCTCATATCCCAATACCTTTGTGGTTCGGCCGTGCGGGATACTTCCACGTAAACTTTCAATCCGGCTGGTACGGCGCGAGCCATTGCATTAGCCAAGAACACGCCCTATACGGAAGCACCTCCCGTCTTTGACAATTCGAATTGGTAACATATGACTCTGATGCATAAAATGCACATCGTGCTCTTCATATGCTTGTGCAAATTTCTCGACAGGGCTGTTGAAGGGCACGGAGCTCTCATAGGCCATGGCTGCCCCACAATAGGAGACAGCTCCATTTGTTATTAAACCTCAACCACAGAATAGCAAGGCTCTACCAGATCTCTAATCCAGAACCTGGTGTCACCGATATAGTGCTTTGCGGCACGTACCACCGAGGCGCTGGATATGATCCACTCGGCAAGGGTATTTGTCCCCATTATCCCAATCCAACGGGCCGGAAATCTTGCAATGATCGTGATTCGCGTAGATGAGATGGGATTTAGGACGCAGCAAGTTAACTGGCTCCATCTAATTTTGTATAGTGTGCTTTTGAAGAAATAACTCCTGGTGAATGACCTTGCGATAAGGAGGCCGCTTATGGAGTTGAGGCAACCTAGACGGCCGCCCTAACTATTGTTAGACCTGTTTAACGGCGGTGGCTAGTCTCATTCTGATACAAACCCCATGTTTTTGTTGCACATGTGCTTCCAAATCTACTCTTATTGGCTGATATAATATCAACCCGATGTAAATAACGTGTCTTATCGCCAGCATCCCTTGAACCACTGAATGTGTTGTTCCTTGTTGTGAGCTAGTTGGTTTAGACAGAAACGGGCCACTTGAAACTCGTGGGGCGCCATAGTTGAGCGGTGAGTATGCTGGGTCGCCTGAATTGACTAACGCAAGGCAACGGCCCGTACTACAACGCACTGTCCCTGTCAGTTTCTTGAACTAATGTACGCAAAGGCCCGAGCAAGTTACAGGGATTTAAATTCAATCGCTTTGCATTTAAGAATCCATTATGTTCTACAACTCAAAGCTGACTGCAGACCCACTCTTATTCAACACACTTCCATGCGTCTTCATCGGTATAATTCCCAGGGCCAACATAGACATTGCGACGAGGATATCGGCAGTGCTTCCGAAAGTACTCAGCCACCGTTCCATCATCCGACTTTGCGCCCCGGATGTATTCTGGCGCAACCCCATTCTCGACCCAATCGACAAGCTTCAGCAGCAGATTGTTTTCTGGTGCACTATCAAGATAGGTTTGTGCTGATTGGCCAATGTACGAGGCACCATTTCCACTTCCACAATGGCCCATTCCGCTAATGCCAAAGAACCTGTAAAACTCGTCCAGCTCAGCGGGCTTCATATTCATTACCTTTGAAACAAGGTTATAGTAATGCTTTGTGTCCTCGGAGCTGATAACGGGGTCAGATGTACCATGGTAGGACAGTAGCTTTCCACCGCGCTTCTTGAAAGGCGAGATGTCTCCTTCAAATGTTTGGATGTTGAAGGGGTTCTGTTCGAGAGCAGTCTTTGCATCCTCAGGAGTCCAAGTCGCCGGGTCCCAGCTAGTATTGTTGTAGACAACGTACCGATACCAGTCAGGTACTGTGGTGTATGGCGTGCCGGAATAATAAATGGAAGCGGCATCGCCTTCTGCTCCAGGATTCAACCGAGGGTAGTAAAGCTTTCCATCAGGGCCGTAAAAGTCCGAGAGAACATTCTTCACAGTCTTTGCTTGGACTTCGGTAAGACAGGTGGAGTTTTCTGAGACTGTGCCGTTGCAGAGAAGATTTTCATACGTGGCATTGCAGATGGAAGGATCCTCAATGATTCCATCTTCTGCGCCATCTATTTTGTCGCATTGGCGAAGGACTTCCTCGTGGACTGCAGCCCACTGATCCGAGCTGACGAATGTTGGGGCGTTCGCTGAACCAGTGTAGTAGTATGCAACAGCTCCCCAAGAAATTAAGTTGACAAAGTTCATAGCAGGTGCACCGGCTAGAACGCCATCAAAGTCGTCAGGAAACTTTTGAACAGATTTGTAGCCTTCTCTTCCGCCAGTTGAGCAGCCAAGGTAGTAAGACTTGTTGTATCCACTCTCGTAGAATAACTCGGTCAGTTGTTTCCCAACGACGACGCCTGTATGAACTGAGCGGTAGGCAAAGTCTTCAAGAACCTCCGAGTTGTTGAAGTAGATGCCAGTGTCTCCGTCATGACCATTGTTGGCGCCTACAGTAGCGAATCCGAACTTGGTTCCAAATGCAAGATCAGTGTATTTGATACCTGACCAGAGGGATTAACACCACTATCTAAAGACAGGATGAGCTGCATGAGACTTACATCCTCCAAGTCCACCGTTGCCAGTACTCAAGAACCGGCCATTGAAGTCACGCGGGAACCAAGCTTCCAAGCGGATACCACTGCGATCGGATGTAGATACATTCATGTAAACACGGCAAAGATCAACATCAACTTGCTGTGCATCGGTTGAACAGACACTGGGTATGTTGGCGTACGTGATGTTGCTACCTGCAGATACGTACTCCACAAGCCCAACGGTGACATTGTCAAGCTTGATTTTATCTTTGATGCCATCGCAGGCAGAGGTGAAAGTTGCATTGTCGCGGGGCAGCACAGCACTTGCACCGGTAGATGCCAAGCCAGCCCAAGCTAATACGATAGATATTTTAGCCTTCATCGTGGGCCGAAAAAGAAGGATAGACTTTGAGTCAGATTATTGTGAATGGGCACACGCCGACTAGCTGCAAAATACTCCAACGTCTCCATCTTAATTCCCGGGTAATGATTTGAGATATATTTCCAATGACTACGGATACTGCTTGCCGGATTTCCGACTGAGAGTAAATTAATGGAATATAGTGGATTTCATCCACAAGTAGATTCGTCACTGCTCAATTGTCGCGATTACGTGTCGATCTGCGGCGGGACAAGAAGCACCGACCAGCGAAAACAGCTTGGCTCAAACTGGGTGCTCGGGCCAAAACACGTCTTGGAGATACTGGTGAGAGCTGGCTCTGGCGGTCACCTTCCCAATGGAGCCCCCCGCAAACCTTATACCACGTCGGCGTGGGATGAACGAGCCCTTGGAAGTGGAGATGTTCCTCTATTGAGGGATATTACCGGCTCGTTATAAAACCCACCAAACGGCCCGAGGAGAAATGGGTTCAGGTTTCCGGCAATGTTTTGGACAAGGCTTCCGGCAAATCAATCTCCCGTTTGCGCTGTTTTGGCATGTGCAGATGGTTATCATTGTGCACTGCCGAAGCTAGCCATTCTTAGCCCCTGTTTCTCTATCAGTAAATATATCATTAATTGTGCTATATCGTCTATCAAAAGCATCTAGCCAGTTGATTTCAATCAAATGTTTTTTTTCTTGTCGATCGTTCAATAATGGCATGTCGCGCTGTTCGGGTTTTTTCCGCGATCGAGGTTGTTGATTCACATGACCCGACGTAAACTCCCTGTAGCAGAAAACATTGCACTAGGATATGGTCTCATATTTCGACTCAAAGATAGTGTTTTGATTTATATTGGCGTGGGTTGCGGCAGATCGGCACAATGGAGGTCCCACAACGGTGAGGTCAACATCACTTATGTTGCCCACTCTAAAGTCCAGACTTTATCACCTCTAGATGAGTTTTAAAATGGAAAGAGCTAAAGTTTACTATATATTCTCAAACTCTTGTATCTCTAATCTATGTAAATAATAGCACGGACAGACCTTGTATGTCATCCCTTGCACCCGCAATCGCGATGTATTACTGCTCAACTATTTGGCAGATTTGATCCCCAAGTCTGATAATGAATTCCCAATTGTAATTTCATAGAGCCTCAACTGGCTTCTCTCCCTCTACCGGAGTTTGGATGCCCGTTAGGCGGGATAATGCAGAAAATGTGCACATGTATTCGTCTTCAGGTGCGACCTCAAAGTCAAATCGACAAAGATCCTCTTTGAAAGGGAACATGTATGTTTGAGTCACCCTATAATGGATCAGCAACTAAATTTTTTCACGTTGAATCGGGGCTCAAGCGACTTACCAGTGGTGTTCCTTGCTGGCCTGGTATTCATCAAGCGCAGCTCGGTTCTCATGGAAGCTCAGGAGTGCAAACTCGAAGCCCTTGCTTCTTTCGATCGGGTCGGTCACGGATGGGCCTCCAACAATTAGGCGGTTGTCTTTGACGCAAGGCAAGTTTTTCAACTTCTTGAGCTCTCGCACAAAAGTATCTTTGTGCTCCTTCGTAACATCGGCACGGAACCGAAAGAAAACTGAATGGACAGGCTTTGGTTAGCAAATTGAGAATGACATATAATTCTATTGAATTATTTGACGAACCCATATGGACAATCGTCATTGTGGCGATTTCTTTTGGGTTTTTGGAAAGGGGCTGGAGAGGACCGAGAGGTGGTTAGAGTTGGAATGTCGTAATCTGGGTCGCACAAGGGGTTTTAGAGATTCAAGAAGAAGCAGTTCACTCAAACTATCATTTGCAAAGATTGAAATCATGCTCCAAGACAAGGCGATCATAATAGCGGCAAAAACCCGACTATCACTAGGGCATGTCCCGGACATCTCGGCTTCAGCCCGAGCCCCTAGTCGAAGCATCCGGCTTTGACCGCTCCGCCAATGATTGCGGGGCCCCGCTGCGAGTTCGTCCAGGCTTTACCTTATTCTCCCACATTTAATCAGGTGGCGCCAAATCCGGGGTAACATTGGGGAAGAGGCGGTAGCGTTGGTCGGGGATGTTGGGTCATCGTCCAGTAACGCGTCGCTTGGCGCTCATTATGAGGGAGTAGCCTTGCAAGGGTGTCGAACATCGTCCGTTTACCCAGTCCATTGATTCCTGTTTCCAAGGGTGAACGCTGCGAGCTTAGAAGCCGGTCGTCTCGCAGCCGCCAGAGTACATATTGCACGGTCCCGCCTGGATAGATCAACTTCCAAACCCAAACTTTGAATCTCATCAAATCTCCCATCTTGATCTCACATCATCGATCAAAATGTCTTCCAAAGATCCGTCAGACATGGATAAAGTCAACATAGAGATGGACGAGTTAAAGAGTGTTGAGGACCAGAATCGCCTGGCTTTTGCCCAAAACATGTCAGAGGAGGAATTCCTCGACGCCGAGAAGAGCCTCAAGAGAAAGATTGATCTCCGGTTGCTGCTCTCTGTCTGGATCATTTTCGTTATGAATTATCTAGATCGTGTATGAATCCTTGCTCCTCACCGCACTAATCACTCTAACACAACTATAGAACAATATTGCTGCAGCCAAGGTTGCTGGCATTGATGACTCCTTGAACATGACTGCACAGCAGTATGCGACTGCTGTTGCTATTCTTTTTGTGGGATATGTTTTGATGCAGATTCCCTCCAATGTGTTCTTGGCCCAGCTGCGACCGTCAGTGTATCTGCCGGGATGCATGGCAATTTGGGGTCTCATTTCGACTTTGACTGGCGTGGTGAAGAGTGCTAGTGGTCTTTACGCCTGTCGCTTTTTCTTGGGCTTCGTTGAGGCTGCCTTCTATCGTAAGTTGCGATCACAAATGGTTGCCATGCGCAGCATTAACAATATTCCTTCTAGCTGGTGCCCTGTTCCTGATTTCCTCTTGGTATAAGCGATCTGAGATGGGTCTTAGAAGTGCTGTGCTCTTCTCTGCAACCCAACTTGGCAGTGCCTTTTCCGGGCTCATCGGGGCCGGCATTCAGCACGGACTAGAAGGAGCGCGAGGTCTCGAGTCTTGGCGATGGCTTTTTATCATCGAGGGTTCAATTACCGTCTTTATTGCCCTCTGTTCGGCAATTGTACTTCCGGACTGGCCTTCCACTACAAGATGGCTGACCCCAACCGAACGTGCGGTCGCGGAGTGGAGACTCATCAAGGATGCCGGCCAGGTTGATGAAGATGACGAGAATTGGAGCTATGGTTTCAATCTGGCCTTCAAGGACTGGCGCCTTTACGTGTTTGCAGCAATGTTCTTTTGCCTACAGGTGGCTGCCGCGACATCAAATTTCTTCCCGTCTGTTGTCAAGACGCTCGGCTACAACCGTGTTAACACTCTGCTTCTCACTGCGCCACCATACATTCTTGGTCTGATATTTTCCATCGCCAACAACTGGTCTGCGGATCGCCTCAATAATTCTTCATTCCATGTCATGTGGCCGCTGGCGCTTTCCATTATCGGTTTCGTCGTGGGGGCTGCGTCATTGAATACCGGGGCGAGATATTTTGCCATGATGCTGATGGTTGGAGGTGGCCACGGCGCTAATGCCGTAGTCTTGGCATGGGCACAGAAGACGATGCTGAGGCCCAGAATTAAGAGGGCTGCGGTTGTTGCATTTGTTAATGCATTTGGAAACATTTCTCAGGTATGTAACTGAAAGTTCATGAGATATCAACCAACCTAACTTGTATCCCAATAGGTTTGGACGGCGTATCTGTACCCGGATAGTGCGGCACCACGCTACGTTTTAGCCATGTCTGTCAACTCGGCTTTTGCTTTTGGTGTCATTTTGTTGGCTTTGATCATGCGAATCATTCTCCAGCGGGCCAACAAGAAACTTGATTCTGGCGTAGATGTTGCAGATGTCATGAAGGGTGAGGCTCAAACCAAGGTGCAGGGTCTCACAGAAGAGGATCGTGCCACAAGGAGAGCTGCTTTCCGCTATGTTACCTAGATTTTGTCACTTTGAGCCTTCAGACAAACTCAGGTATGTCAAACAGTATCTTCAGAACGGACCCACTTGGTCAATGTAAAACTCGACATGATTGCCAATATCAGTCTTCTCCAGGTATTCTTGGTGCTAATATATAACGCTGTCTTCATCAAATTATGCCTCAATATACATAAATGAAGGAAATCTCGTGAATCACGCTGGCATCATAGTTCAAATAGTATACTATCACTCGCCATCAGACAAATCTCTCGTACTGAAGCGCGCTTCACAAAGAATATTGAAATCCAACTTAAGCTAAATTCTTTGATTTATACATCTATCGTTATTATTCTATCTTTCATAGGCTAGGCCAGGAATTCAATTGCTTTTGACAGCTTGTAGCGATCTCAATGCTTCTAAGGTGGCAGACGTTCCCAATATCTTCTTCAACAATGTTTTGTAATCCCATCCCAAAGCAGCGGCGGCCATCAAGGTCAAACTCGCCTGGTCATCTCGCCCAGGGCGTCCGGGGCCAGTCATATTCTGTAAAAATGCCGAGTCAGTCCCTTTGCGTCTCGTTGAGTGGTTCCTGTCTTCTAAACATACCGGCTTCATGTTGACGTCGAACAAAGCAAATTTAGATTCATCTCGGAATCTTCGAACGTCTATTCGGATTGGGGCTGTTAAACCAAGTAGCCGTGCGACGTCTTCACATTCCCTTGCGACTGCCTCGTATGCGGGGTCAGTCGAGTTTGTGACAGCCCGAGAATTGGCAGTTACTGCGACAACTCCGTTATAGGGCGCAATTCCGTCGGCATGATTAAACCTGGTAACAATTGGAAGAGACCAGTAGTCTCGGTCAGCCGTTCGCGGCATGACTGTGACCGTCGCTTCCTCGCCACCAAGGAACTCCTCGACAATGATAGCATTCAACCCTTCCTTTCTCAAGGCTTCCACATGAGAGGCGAGTTCTCTAGAGTTGTTGCAAACCTTGACACCGTGGCTCCCACGTCCTCGAGAGGGCTTGGCTACAACAGGGAATGATGAGTCCTCTAGGTTTCCAGGTAAACTCTCATCCGGGCCGATGGACCAAGCCTTTGGCATGGTGAATCGGCCAGTCTTTCGGAGTAGCCTATTGACGTAATCCTTGTCATCATATTTTTCAACTACAAGGGGTCCCTGTCCCACAACTCGAAGGCCAGACTGCTTCCCAATGCGCGAGGAGGTTTGAAGTGGGTGGGAGGCGAACAATATGGTGTTTGCCCAGAGATGGGTAGCACCCTTTTCAATGGCCCCCAGAATTCCGTCCTCGTTGTCGGGAAAGGTCCAGCCTTCGTGCTTTGCCGGGTCGGGATTAGTAGAGGGGCAGAGAACTTCAATGCCTTCGCATTGGCTCAAGTTGTAGGCGATGTCAGCACCCGAATCCTGGTAACCTAACGGATTCAATTAGATCAAAATTGCATCAGTGACTAGGATAAACACGCACCTCCTGGTTTCATAGGCTTTCGTGTGCCGTCGATTATCGGTGGTTCAATCGCCTGGTACAGGACAGCGACACGAGGCCCTTGGCTTTGGGAAGAGGAGAGCCCTCGACGGTTAGCGACGCGACTGCCAGACAAGGATGACGCAATGGAGATTCCCAATGCAGTGCGAATACCGCGCACGTGGGAGGTTCTGGACCTGCACAAGTATCGACTAAGGGCTTCCATGTTGCATGCAGATTCCTGATTGCTCGATGTGCATTTGTTCGGGTGAATCGATCGGGCTTCTTCTCACTAATTATGAGACTTCCTCAACGGTCAGTGATCGGACCAGTTTGATCGGCAAAAGCCGAACTTCTGGCGCATGCATCGGCTTTTGGCCGAGTGGGTCTCTGGGTCTCTATCATCACGATGTCGGAGGGCTGGGACCTGGCCAATTTTTTTCATAATTGATCATGTGGCAATAAATTTTAGGTAAAGTTTGAGAGCTGATGATCTTGGAAAGAAAGGATGAGGAAGATGCAGCTCTAGATTTCTATTCATAGTCGAGAACCAGCGCCTGAATGATGATGCTACAGTGCGCCCAATATGACAGCGCCAAAACATATCACATTATGAATCATCCATCACTGTAAGAATAGCGCAGAAATTTTAAACTTTTCAATTCTCGCCTTAATACTATGACTATACATTATCCGATGCATGAACTGCATTCAATATTCCCGTCACAATGGCGACCACACCGCACGCCCCGGGATCCGGAATTCCGCTGCCCGCCGTGCCGGAAGCTTCCGTGGCGCCAACATAGGTGCTACGGCCAAACCGGCTCTCTATATTCCGTGTGCTTTGACATCCAGCGTCGGCTGCGGCCACTGCTTGCTCAAGGATATTCGCAGCTGTTCCCTCGGTTGTAGACAAAGTAGCCACAAATGGAATGAGCGCATCCATCATCGTTCTGTCCCCTACTCGAGCCGCAGTGACCTTCTGAAGGCTTTCCAGCGCAAATTCACTGGCCTTGGCTAGGTCTTGAACCCTAAGATCTTGCCCTGAAGTGGCCATGTTGCAAACTGCAGATGCCAACCCAGTGAAGAAGACAGAATAAAGGGCCCCGGATGTCCCTCCCATGCTGCGGCAAAGGACATTTGCAACATCCATGATTCCTTGAGAAAGGTTGTTGGGGTTGATAGTTCCCTCCTCTAGAGCTGCAACAATGGCACCAGATCCGCTCAGAAGAGTTGTACCACAGTCTCCATCACCCAAAATACTATCCATGCGCGTTATTTCGGGCTCTCTGATGACAAGAGATGCATGTGCAGACTTTGCAATATTGGCAAAGAACTTGGGGTCGCCTATACCATTACCAGTTAATGAAAATGACGTCTAGGAAGGATTACGGGAGACTTACAAGGAATCTTGGGGATATTCGATATACTGATATCTGATTTGTGCACATTGGATACCTTACTTTCCCCATTTGGTAACGTAGCACCAGTCTCCCACGCAGTAGTTGAGATACTGCTTGTCCAACCTAGGGCATCTGTTGGGGCATCTAGCCATTTCAATATTCGGCTAGATATTAGATTGCTCTTAGGCAGCGACAATAAAGTGATGCTGAATCCTGGTCCATTCAGAGCAGACAAAAATGTTCCACTGTAAACTCGTGAAGGAATGATATTGTAGTCATTCTTAAGCTGTGAAGCAACCTCGCCCGTAGCCGCTGTTATTTCCAATGGAGACAAACCTCCTAGGTTGTTTATCAGAAGAACCACATGATGGTTGTCTGGAGTTGGTGGGTTTTCAATGTAGTTCCGGTCAGCATCATTCTCGTCCAAGAGTGCCTGAATCATTTCCTTCACCAGTGCTGACAAGCTAGGCCGCGGCCGAACTCGCCGGCTCCCGGGCTCATTGTGGATTCCAATTCCAATCTCAAGCTCGTCTGGTTGCAGTCGTGACTTTTGAGACTGCCCGGGCATGCTGCAAGCATCAAGTCCAACACCAATGGTGCCCATGTTGCGAATAACAAACTCAGCTGCATTGGCAATTTCATCAAGTTCAACGCCGGCTTCCGACGCAGCCCCTGAAATCTTGTGCACCAGCACAGTACCAGCAAGGCCACGTCTACCAACTAGATCTGACTTTTTGCGGCCAATTGACACGTCATCGGCCACAATCACTAGTCGAATCGGGGTTCGGAAGGCGAAGCGAAAGCGATCGGCAGCAAGGTTGAAGTTCAGTTTATCGCCAGTGTAGTTCTTGACAATGACCAAAATCCCCCTTCGTGATTCAACGAGTCTCAATCCGTTTTCAATTTGCAATGCATTTGGTGATGCAAAAACTGCGCCACACACGGCAGCATCGAGAAGTCCACGCCCAACATATCCTGCGTGGGCAGGTTCGTGGCCAGAACCACCTAGCTTGTTTTAGCATCAGGTCGATAAAGAATTGAGCTATTATAGGACAGAAACAGAACCACTGCAAACACTTCTTTCCCACTTCGTATGTTCCTGGAAGATTTGTAAACTCACCTCCACTAAGAATAGATACCCTATTTTGTCGATCATTGTTGTTGTGATAAATCACTGCGGTTTGTTAGCGGGGTCGATCTTGGTTTGCGTATTACATCTTGCCTCTATGTTCTTCATCGAATAACAGGGAAGGGTGAAGCGATAGTAGGCCATTCAATGCATCCCTGAGTGCTGTTTCACCATCTGATGCGATAGATTGGTTTCTGTCAGCCATTTCTCCACCAAATTTCAATGTCGCTTTGATCAGCCAAACAGCAGTTTCAGTCTATAATTGAATCCTCATCAGCACTACCTCTTGCCATTATTATAACGCCATCTATTCCAAGCCAACTCCAATGCTAACTGCACCAATCTCGGGGCAAAGCCGAAACCTTTTTGAGGACAAAGTCGGCTATTGGCCGATTGAGCTGCCTCCAGAATAACCGAACCGACCATAGGAAATTCAAACGACAACCTGCACGTTCATCCCGAACCAAGAGGACGGTAGCATTCCGCTTATTTATTGGTTTTATTCATTATTCATTCCATTATCATTTGTCCTGGGTATCTTCTTTTTGTCATTATGAAATTCTTTTATGCCCTATTCTGGACGACCAAACCTAGCGCTTGTGGCCACTTATTGAGATCCATCATGTGCCTACTCTCGCTAGACTGGAAGCCTTTCATGGATCAAATGAATAGGGCATGTCACCTTGTCCGGCCGAGTTTGCAAGCCAGTTGAGGTCAAACCAACTACTTACATCCCCCAGCTCATTGAAGAAGTAACCAGGCTCAAAATCAAAGCCTTGGCCATCATTCAGAGCTGACACATTTAATCCGTCCAAGTCTATTGATGTGTTACCACCACCTGAATCATCTCCGTCATTTGGCCTGAAGCCAGATTGCGACATTGAAAGTAGCGAATGGCCTGCGACCAGCTCCGAGTTTCGGTTCTCTTGTGCGGCTTTCCATGAATTAGATGTCACATTAATCAGTCTCTCAAGCTTGAGCACGGAGTCTGCAGCCACGCTCCAAGTCTTTGCCAGGTACTGGAGAAGGGAGGTACAGGAAGCCGCAATGCTCTGGAAGTTTTCCAGGGTTGTCGCCGCCTTGATCTCGGGTTTCACCCACAGGCAGTAAAGGAATGTTATGCCACTAACGAAGACGGTATGGGCTGTTAGCCAGCCGTTGGAGAGTTTTGAAAACCGGTGAAGCTCTGAGTTGAGCAAAATTGTGGCGACAGCTGAGTCATAGCATGTCTTCCAGGATTCTAGGCTCGGCTGGGGTACCGCTGGCGAAGGTCGATGAAGAAGCTGTAGACAATGATGGTATTTTAGCTCCAGTGTTCGGATGGCACTGTCAGACATGTTCCTACGGGATCGTCGTCGTAGATCGCTCCTCAAATTGTCCAACAGCACATTGCAGCTGTTTTGTATTTCTTTCCTCCACGAATCAAGGTCTTGTGGCCACGGAAAGCGGTTTGGCAAATTGACTACCCGATGCAGCATCAGCTTGATTTCGGCAGTGATTTGATCAAACCGAAAGGAATATTGAGAAACTGTATATGGTGAGTCAGAGAGCCGGGCTCTCTTATTTTCTGGGCTCGTTTCTTGTGGGAAGGTGAACCTATCACCAACAATTGGAGATAATGAGTCGCCGGGGCCAATCTCTCCTGGAAACTGCACATCAATGGCCTCGTCACGTAAAGTCAGTGGACGACCAAGGACCACAGCTAGAGTTCTTTCAAGCGAGTATGCAGACCAAAATATCCCTCGCCTGAGGTTGTTGTGAACGAGGAGTTGCCGATGGCTTTTGCTTTCTCGATTCTGAGGCTGAGAAGGAACATTCCATTTTCGTTGGAATCCCAAGTCTAAACAACTAGCAATTATATTCGAAGTCAGGAACCATGCATTAGGGCCGTCTTCAAAATAAAAGCTGGCCAGCGCAAGTAATAGCATAATCTGAAGGCCTTCAATGCTGTCGTGCAATGCCAACGACCCAATGCGCTGCATCGCCGTGGCAAGATACCGATCAGATGAGAACTCGGTGGAGAGCCGAACCTCTAATACTCGAGCTCCAAGTGCAATGATAAGGAACATTTGGACCAGTTGGGCGGGTGAAAGCGTTGCTTCAACCTCGGACAGCTTTGGCATGTGGAGAGATTGGACTGCCGGCGCTGGTTTTGTGTATAAGCGCTCAAGACGATCCGCGACTGTATCTTCATCCAAAAATGGATAAAATGGCTGATATGTTTCAAAATATGCATCGACAAAATGCTGTAGGTCCACCTCGGAAGTCCAGTCCTCTGGGAACGGCCGGGTTTGGGTGGGCTTGTTGGCTGCCCCGTGGCTTCCTTCGGGCGTTGCCCAGCTGGTTGCTAGGCCTTGAGATTGTGGGATGGCCGAAAAGATCAATCGAGCAAAAGGGACGCCAGACGAAGGGCCGAGATACTTTGACTCTTTGGAATTGGCAAGTGATAGCATGCCAACTTCATGTGCGAGGGGCTCACTGGGCTCGATTTGAGTCGACGCGGCTGGGCTCACAGAGGGTGTTGCATGAGAGCCAGTAACAGTGGGGCCGACAGATGGGCCAACAGACTGGACCAGAGGAGATGGCTGGTTCTGGTACAAGTCATGATTCAATGATGCACTGTCCTGCAGCGGTTCACCATTCACCACCTCAGACTCTATGTGCTGAGATCGAATTGGCCATGGCGGTGAATCAGGGCGGGCTTCATGATGAGTTCCATCTTTGTCAAGGGCCCCCGCCCTAAAGCTGGCTTCACCCACAATGGGAGCCTTTTCCAGCTCTTCGGGGGCAACACGACGGAGAGACTCTTCCAAGGAGCGCAGTCGTGTTTCAATCTGAGTAATGTGGCTAGCAGGTTTACAATTAGACCCCAGGCAATTTACCAAGTAACAAGAACAGAGTATAGTGAGCACGTACTTGATAGCCTCCTGTTGATTGGCAAAGTTATTTCGTATACACGGTTGGTTCACCCTAGAGCAGTTCAGACACGGCGTCGTATCATCGCACCGGATCTTCTGGCTCCTGCAGCGCGAACACGCCGTCCCCTTTTTCCTCCCTCTGGCTGGGGGAGGTGGGGCGCTGGAATCTGGAGCCTGATCGACAATTGCGTCCATGTCGCAAGCCCGTCAGGCTGTATCCGTCGTGTCTCGGGGCACCAGGTCGAAGCAATGGCGTGCGTGGGCTTCTCGGGCTAAGAGCGAGGGGGGCGAAGGACAGAAATCGGGGAACACCGACCCTTTATCCATCGAACTCAATCCGAGAGCGGATCAAGCGGCCCACATCGGGGTTACGCCGATGCTCACTCTCAATAAGTTCGTTCCTCTTCCCCCGGATCACACTGTCCAATTACGCAGATCGTTAGCCCGTCCGACACCAATCACCCCGCATTTTCAAAAGCAATCATCTCGGATCCTTGACCATGGCGTCACAAACTCGTCTTTACGCTAAGCCCAGTGAGGCCTCGGACTTTGCCAGGGCCCTGCTCGTCAAGTCCGGCCTTCCTGAAGACCACGCAAAATTGATGGCGGATTGCCTAGTGCAGGCAGATACACGAGGAGTGGTAAATACCCTTGCACTCGCACCATTATTGATGTCTTCTCACATGTGCTAATCGTGCAGGACACTCACGGCCTTGCCCGACTACAGCAGTATGTCGAGCGTGTCAACAGCGGCCTGGTCAATGCCAAGCCCAACATCCAGATCACAGAAAAGACGCCCGTCGCAGCTCATCTTGATGGAGATAATGGATTTGGATTCATCGTTGCAAGCAAGGCGATGGAAGATGCCATTCGCCGTGCACAGACGTACGGAATTGGCATCGTGACAGCCAATCACTCAAACCACTTTGGTATGGCTGCAACCTACGTGCTTCAAGCTCTTGATGCTGGCATGATCTCCTTGGTGTTTACCAACTCTGCCAAGCAGATGCCTCCCTTTGGTGGTAAGGAAACTCTGCTGGGTATCTCACCCTTCGCTGCTGGTGCCCCCAGCCAAAACGAGGTGCCGTACATTTTGGATATGGCTCCCTCCGTAGTAGCCAAAGGGAAAATTCGCAAGGCAGCTCGCCGTGGAGAAAAGATCCCACTGGGCTGGGCCTACGACAAGGATGGTAAGCCAACCGAGGATGCCAATGAGGCCTTGAACGGCTCAATGGCGCCTATTGGTGGCCCCAAGGGCTCGGGCATTGCCATTTTGATGGACATCATGTCAGGTGTGCTGTCTGGAGCCGAGTTTGGCGGCCAAGTTGGTGACCAGTACAAGGAATCGCGCCCGCAAAATGTTGGCCACAGCTTCATCGTTATCAAGCCCGATGTTTTCATGTCATCGGATGAGTTTCGATCAAGGATGGATACCCTGGTTCAGCGAGTACATGGAGTGACTCCTGCAGATGGATTTAAAGAGGTCCTATTCCCCGGCGAGCCTGAGTATCGACTTGCCTTGGAACGAAATGCTCAAGGCCTCCCATTTGCGGAAGCCGAGAAGAAGATGTTCGACGAGCTTGCCGAGAAATACGGCGTCCCAGCCCTGAACTTGTCCACTACTCCCCTAGCTTAGATATGAATCAAATAGAATAAATAAATGGACGGCACATGCCTGGTTGTATTTCTACTTGAAAAGAGCCTCAAGGTGAAAAGAATGCCTTCATTTGCGATGCCCAGTCTCCAGCAGCCTTTTTTGCCTTGTGTCTACAGGCTTAAGATAGCGAGGAGAAGTAGTTTCTCGTTTTATTTACACAATCTCATTCTTTTACTGCAGTCAGAATCACTCACTTAATAAACTTTTGCCTTATTCGATTAAATCTTTCTTCACAAGGTCTTTATTCATACTGGTAAGCAGTAATGCCTGTGCATGAGCCTTAGATTACTAGTGCTTGTCTAATGAATTCATTTACAACGGATTTCCTCAAATTTATTTGCCCCTGTATGTAGCGAATGCCTCCTTCACTGTCATTCCACCACGGATTGCTTCAGCGCACTTCTCATCCGCTGCTGCAATACCAGGTACAATCTCTAGGACCTTTTCTGCCAAATCTCCGGGAAGATATACGACACCATCCAAATCAGCAATTATATATCCTCCAGGGCTGATAACAGCCTCCTGCTTTGCGGATTGCAGTTCAACGGGAACTTCAATTTCCGACGGAAAGCATACTGCTCCACCAGCTGTCGTTCCTGTTCCTCTGGCAAATATCTAGCGACTGTTAGCTTTTACTCGTGCAGTAATAACAACAGGATAAGAATATATATCTTACGGGGAATTCGAGGTCCCGGTGCTCCTGGAGATCGCGTAAGAAGCCATCAATTACCACACCTCTAGCACCGAGAAACTTGGCCCTCAAGGACATGAGTCCACCATAGCAAGCATTGATGTGAGGCAAAGGCTGTGAAATGAAAACAACAGATCCATCGGGGATTTGGTCAATCTATAAAGTGTCAGTGCAAAATCCCTTCCTTTTACCAATTGCCGGAAGTGATCGATAACCATAATCAAGTACCAAATCAGAACAACAAGCATGCAATAACGCAATCCGCAATCGCTTGGGGTAGGACGTGGCAGGGTTGCCCAGAGGCAGGGTTATAAATCTACTTACATAATTTCCCTTCACCTTCGGGGCATTTTCATCTCCCTTCGGTGCAAATTTGACAGTAAACACGGGACCCGCGATCTTTGTTTTACCGGCCTGGAGCTGCGGCGAGTACATAATCAAGCCTTCGAGAAAGCCCCCATGCTTGTGTCCCAGCTTCGACAAGCCATCAGAAATCTAAGCACATCTGTGTAAGCCAATTGGTTCCTGTGTGTGGAGAGAAAGACATACGTCGCAGCTTGACCACTGCTGCAGTCGCTCAACAATGTCAGCGGATGCCATGGCGTCTATTGTCGCTGTCGGTGTGTTATACACGTGATATCTGCAAGAATTGCACTGATATTTAGCGAGGCCAATTATTCGTGCCGAAATGGTAGATGGCACAGTTTTTACCACCGCAATTCAACTCACAACAAGAGGCTTTTCGGACCCAATTTCAGTCTGCAGACGTCGGCTCGGTGCCGAGTCCGAATGGATCTGCAGCCAATACGTACAGCCAATCACGCGACTCAATGGCGAACCGGTCAGATGGTCTGGAATGCATCAGAGAGCCCCATATTAACCGCAACCCCGCGTTAATGATACAACGATTAGAGACGGCATTAGCCCGAAGATGCGAACCATGGTGGCTATCTCATTCTGCTCGCACACTTCAGAGTTCTCATTGGGTTTCTGTTTTAGAAGAACAAGACGGAATTTTGACAAACGGCTGTCTCCAGTAAGGTAGCTCCTCCCACCTGGAATTTTGGCCTTCATTGACTGCGAGAACACACTGAGATTCGTTTGCTTCCCATACATGATATTCGATTTTTTCATCCATTAATCTTTATTCTATGTATTTGAAATGCCTAGCTATGCCTTTCCAGCGGATTCGAGAAACTCCTTCATCACTCCGATGATAGACTTTTCGTATATCTCTACACTCCGCTCCTTTAACACTGTAAATTCTAGCTTGCCAACATTTTCTGCGACAAATTTCATATGATCGTCTCGAACTGTGTGGTTTAGGTTAATCTTCACCATTCCATGTTTTCTTGCGGCCTTGGTCAGCTCCTCGGTAAGTCCTGTTGTTCCATGCAGAACAAGAGGGATATCCGGGATAGCATTGTGAATATCCATCAACCTAGATTAGGTGTTAGCCATTTTCCTCATGGTCTAGTATAAATCCGGGATTGAAGTATTTCACATACAGTGGTAGTCTCCAGTAGCCCTCTGGTCCTTTCGGTCCATATTTCCCGTGAATATTACCAAACGCTGGTGCAAGAAACTGGACACCAGTCTGACGCACAAAGTCTTGGACAGAATCAGGCCGCGTCATAATTGCTTCCATATCCACGGTTGGGAGACCATCTTCACCGCCATTGATGCGGCCCATCTCTGCTTCAATTGAGATGCCCTTGGAATTGGCGATTTCAACTACTCTCTTACACTCCCTAATATTTGCCTCAGGGTCCTGTGTCGACGCATCAATCATGATGGAGTCAAACGGAAGTTCAAGAGCAGTTTCGACATCTTTAGATTCGATGCAGTGATCCAGGTGAACTGCGATGGGCACACTTGCGGCATGAGCTGCCCGTATGACGTAGTGAACGAATTCGGGTCCTTGGAATCGCAGGGTCCAGGGGAATAGTTGGATGATGGCAGGGGAGCGGCAGGCCTCTGCGGCTCGGATGACAGCTATAACACCATCCTCGTTGTAACTATCTACCCGTTAATTTTTGCAACATGCATGGCTTCAGATCTGGTGCAGACGAACCAATTGTATGCTCCGACCGCATAGCCGCCCTCCTGGGCAGCTTTTAGGATCTGGAACGTTCTGTTATTTTGGGGAAATTCTGCCATTTTCAACAATAGTCTTAACAAGACAATACAAAATACGATAATCAACTAATACTTTTCCTTATAATCTTGCATGATTATTTAACCGTGGCGCTACACAACTGTCTGTCGGAGGAAAGCCGGGACTGGGATGTGGCGCTAATCCCATAGCCAGTGGTCTTTGTAGAATAGAGATCCATTTTCGGCATACTGCCGACTGCAAACCAGAGCGAGCCATTCCAGCAAGGACCTAGGAGGCGTTTCACAGTAATTGCACAGAAATTTTTCATTCATAATTATTGAATCGTGAAGCAATTTTAGTTCTGAGAGAAGTCGTACAATTTGCTCGGGTTGTTCACCCACATGTCCTCCCACTCCTCATTGCTCAGCCATTTGCCCAAAGAAGTAATCCACGAAATATTGTCAATTTTCAGGAAGGGCTCCTCGCTATCCGCGCTTCGTTTATGCCTGTCCTCGTGGCGCTGGGTGTGCGGCCAATCGCTTCCAAACACCATTCTCTTTGGATTAGCCTGTACTAGCTGCTTGACGATTGGTTCCAAGTCGTCAAATTCCGGGTCCCCCCGTGAGCATCGATACGGGGCGGAAATTTTAACCCAGAGGTTTCCGTCCCGCAGAGCGCCAAGCAGATCCTGCCACTCTGGGGTTTCAACCACCGGAGCCGATCCTTCAGGTGCCATGCTAGGAGCCTTGACAAGCCCCATGTGATCGAGAACGATTGGAACCCCAACGTCTCTGGCAATTTCTCTCAATTGCTTCCAGTAAGAGAGATTGGGTTGTTGAATCTGAATACTCCAGCCCTTGGCTGAATTATCCCACCGAAGCAACCTTTCCGCAGTCGCACGAATCAATTGGATTTGTTTGTCCACATTATTCATAGCCTTGGCCTTGAAAAAGTCCAAGCGCACGCTCCTGATTCCTGCAGCATGGTATTTTTCAAGTTCTTCGTCGTTTACATTCGCTTCGTCCAACACGCAAATCCCTCGTGCTTGCCCTTTGAACTGATCCAAGTAATACAGCAAGGAGGAGCAGTCTGGCCCGTAAGAAAGTCCATGGGCAATACAAACGTGAGAGACACCAATGGATTTCTCAAATGCTTGTAGTTGCTCGAGCGTTGCCACCGAAGGGGTGAAATGTCTTCCCTCGGCAAAAGGGAATCGGCTTGGCTCAAAAATGTGATGATGTGTATCCCAAGCTCCTTCGGGAACTGGCTTAGATTGCGTATCGGTCATGCTTGCCGGCATCTCGAATTTGTATTGAATTGGATAGGTTGGATAAATTTATGCGAGATTTCAAGACTTGGCTTGTTGCACATAAACTTGCTTCAGTTAATATTACTTCCCAGCCACAGTGATAATTCTTCAGTATGAAGATGTCGAGGGAAAGCTACCGGCAGGAGCCCGATGCACTTCATCGGCTCAATTCCGATCTTAAAACGATCCCATGCGTACGATTCTCTTACGCAAGATGCCGAGAGATTCCGAACAGTTCAGTGCCAGGGGTCTCGAATTGCAGCTAAGCACTTGCCTCCTCATCAATGGAAGGCTGGTAGTTCCCCTCACAGGCGTACCCACGGGGCATGGCCATTCCCCACATCCAGTGATGCACTGATCAGGCTAGATCCTTTATTAGTGTGAAAAGAACCTGGGGAATCTTCGTTGACCCCAGCATCAGGAGGCGGTCTCGGGATTCCAGACACCCCTTGCTCAATCCTTTGAGGTAATCAAATTGTGCGTGGCGCATCATAGCGCTGGTTTCAACCAATATGATTTAACTCCTCAAATTCGGTACCCGCTTTGGTTCGAATCAGAAAGCCAAATTGCATTCGGGCAGCTCATTATTGTCTAGAAATCAGGTTCCCCGTGCCCTTCCCCTGGCCTGCGTGGAGATGTTGAGTGGAGTTATCGTCTGACAGCATCGTTCAACAGAAAAAAGGAATAGGTACAGAAAGACGATCGGTTTATAGCCGAAACAAAAATAGTGCGTGCTAAGAAACCTGATTTAAGACATTCGACCAGCCGGCACCACCAATCTCCATGCTCAAATTCCCAATACTGCGCAAAAAGGGAAGATGCCACTGATCGACCAGTCAATCTACGCAGAGACTCCCAAGGAGGTTTTATCTTGGAAGATTGTTTTTTATTGCACGGTTCTGTCCTTTTCAGGTGCCCTCCATGGTAAATGCCATCTCTCCCCATCAACGGCTTACCCACCTTTCTAACAATGCTATTTCACAGGCTTCAACACTGCCAATATTTCCGGTGTCCTGGCTATGAAGCCATTCAAGGACCATTTTGGCCTTGACAACTTATCCGAAGGGTCTTTGGCAAGCTGGACTGGATGGATCACTTCGATACTCATCCTCGGCTCGTGCCTTGGAGCCTTTGTTTGCGCCCCAGTCACCGACAAATTCGGACGGAAATATTCCCTCGGCCTCTTCACAATACTCTTTTCGATTTCTGCTGTGCTTATGAGCGCAAACAAAGGCGGGAGCGGCGGCCGAGTTGAGTTTCTCATAGGCAGAGCGCTGTCTGGGTTTGGCTCCGGGGCTGCCAGTGTGGTTGGCACAGGATACATTGCAGAAATCGCACCAAAAGCAATCCGTGGTGGCCTCACTGCTCTGTACAATGCAAACACAATGCTTTCAGTTGGTCTCGCCTATTGGATCAACTACGGCTCTCTACAGAACATTGATTCCAATAGTAACGCTCTGTGGCAAGTACCCATGGGAGTACAAGCCCTACCAGGCGTTATACTCCTCTTCGGCCTATTCTTCATTCCAGAGTCACCCAGATGGTTGGTTAACTGCGGAAAGGTTGAGGCCGCAAGAGAGTCTCTGGGGCACCTACGATCACTGCCCAGAGATCACTCATTCATTGAACAAGAACTTGGAGAAATCTGCTCCAATGTGGAGCAACAGCAATCTGTTCAGGGTGGAGGCTCTGGCATTCTTCAAGAGATCATGTCCAAGTCAATTCGCAAGCGAATGATCATGGTGATGATGATTCAAGTTGGATTTCAGTTCAGCGGCGGGAATATTATCACATACTATAACTCCTCTATTCTGACATCGATTGGGCTTGCTTCCAAGTCGACGAATTATCTGTTTTCCGGAATTTACGGTCTGGTGAAGTTCATCGCTGTTCTTCTGTACTGTCTGTACGTCATTGACAGATTTGGACGACGCGCGGGTCTGTTTGGTGGCTCGGTGTTGATTATTGGCTCGCTCATTTATTTGACCGTATATCTCGCTGTTGCCCATCCTTCAACAGATGGGGGCTCCGGAACAGGCGCCGCAGGATGGGTTGCTGTTGTTGCGATTTACATTTTCGCCATCGGTTATGCTGTGTCTTGGGGGACGATTCCTTGGATCATCAACTCTGAGGTGTTTCCCAACAAAGTCCGCTCGACGTGCATGGCGATATGCATTACTTGGCAATATCTCGTCAACTTTGCCCTGACAAGAGCTCAGCCCAACATGGTCATCTCGATGCATTCCTGGGGGCCATTCCTGCTGTTTGCTGCGACAACGACATTTTTCACGGTTTACAGTTATTTCGCATATCCAGAAACAAAAGGCATGTCAATGGAGCATATGGATGACCTGTTCGCGATGCCATGGTACAAAGTTGGCAGGGCCAGTGTTCGGATGAAGGCAGTACCTGCTGAGCCATATCAAACACCGGATGAGAAGGAAGATGGGGCTCATCACAAGGAAGGACTATGAGTGCTATAGTATTTATCGCGATATGAGTGAGTAGGCCAATGCGATGGAAACTAGAATGCTTTTCTATCAGTTATATACTTTTTACATCACACTCGTATCAGTTGAACTTGTATGTAGTAGTTGAAAAATAAACTAATCACAAGTCGGTTCCTTTCTCTAAGTAGACATTGTTTTAACTTATGATGCCCGCAGGAGCAATGTGGCCATCATTACCAGTCTGTTTGCTGTTGTGACCAAAACCCGTCAACAGTTCAGGCTGCGAAATTTCGAGCCAGACACAAAGGTTTTACGGCTGGTTACTGTTCAGCGAAACCATTTACCATGCTTCTGTTCTCAGTCTGCCTACCCTGTTGTCGCTCGACTTGATCGGGCGGTCGGAGAAACCCTTGCTCCGCATCCAGGCAACAGCATCAGCCGCATGCAATCAGCAAACGCTCGGACCACGTAATTTCAGGTATATAATCTTGCCTTGCCCTCGCCCTTTTCCTCCTCTTTTCTCTTCCTTTTTTCTTCATACTTACCTTATCTGGAGGCTGGCCGCTCAAGACTGGCGAGCCTCAGTATGGAGGGCCTGCATTGCACATCGCGGAGTCGCTCCATGCTCTATTGTCCTTCGGGGCCATAGCGGGTGCAATTTTTGATTTACCACTCTTTCATTGTGCTTCTGCTGTTTACGGCGGACATGAAGAAGGATGAGTTCTAGTAGCCGTAAATTTGTTTGTTGTGATTGTCGCGTGGTTCATCGTGTCGCGTTCCAGTCGCGTCGTGCGCATCAACCATGAACACGCTGCACTTAGTTTTGGTTTTGGCTGTGCCCCTGTTCCCGCTATGTCTTGGCTGCCCTGGCCTGACCGCCAGTACCAGAAGAATGGGAGAGCCAGGGATCATTAAAGGCTGTTTCCGATAATGACGTTACTGTTCATATGTGATGTGCCTCCTTATCTTTATCTGATCCTCATCACGATGCGTTAGCCTATAATGCACATCTACACACTACTGGCAGAGTTGGCAATAGTACGTAGGTACGTCAGGCGATTCAAAACATTCCTAAAGCCGTAAGGCTCGTGATATGTGTAGAACACGTCAGTTGTCTCTTGGATCGCTATCATGTAGACGTACTCCGCGTTTAAGGCACAAGGGCAATGACATGGAGAAATCTGGAAACGGAGAGGCTGTCGCATTCCTGTGATGACCCGGTGGGGTATCATCGACAAGCTCATTGAGTTCTGTGGACCTGTTTGAACCGGTCAACCATACTGGTGAAATGGCGGATGGCCAGCAGCTTGTTGCGCCGCAGCCCAGGCTTTTGACTTGTCACTCGCTTGAGCGCCCTGACGGGCCTCACCGCTGTGTAAAACGAAAGGCTAAAAAGAGGGCTTTCTCCATAAGCATAGCATAATCCATACAACAGACCTAGGTTTTGAGTCAGCCTTTTTGAAATGTTGATAATACATACGGCATCAAATGCGGCAGTTGAAGGCTACAATCGTGATAGCACGACCTTGGCCTCCTACCCGGTTTTTCGGATATACGCTCAATTAATCCCACTTTTTCCGCATACAAGGCAAAGTTCGTCAAGGTCGACAGGGGCCAACAACATCATCCAGAAGGAGAAATCGCTCAAGTATCACGGGACCCATTTTGGGGGAGAGTTATTGGCCAGAAATCCTTCAATTAATAGCACAGGCGGATACTGCCCTCAAAGTCACCGGTTCCCAGAGATTGGACCTCGAGCGGCCTGGGAATTGGGACGCCGGTTTATGACGTGACATATCGGCCCGAGCGAATAGGATATCGACATTCAGACGAGCAGGACCAACATCGTTTTTAGAAGTGGATAATAGGAGCCCACTGAAGAAACCGGCGCTCCCGAATTTACCTCGGGTAGAATAAAACATCAGATTCGCATTAGGATGTCACCGATAAGCCCAGTAATGTGGATTATGCGGATGGGGAGATGCCCTGACGTCGCCGATAGAGCCGCATTGGGTTTGGCCCACGTGGTGTGACCGATACCCGTTGGCGATGTGGAATACGTCGTGGGTATCGTCTCGTGTCCACTGCTGTTGAGTGATTGGATCGATGTTGTAAGTGCACTTGTCATGAGTGATCCATCGTCCAGTGACGCCCTACGAGTCGCACGTATAAATGCGACATGCTCAACGTGTTTTTTCTACATTACGAATATCCTCAAGTTCATTTTTCTCACGATATACACATTAAAACAATAATCACAATGCAACTCCCCTCATATCAAGTTAATACGCCTCTTGATCCTTCGTTTGAGAAGGACATGAAGGATACCCACCTCATCTACGACTACGACGCCCGGGACAAAGACGGGAACCCCGAGAAATGGCGATACGAGATCTGGTTCTTCTCTGATAACCGAGTCATCTACGCCATTCACGGCGGCCCCATGGCTGGCCGCACCAACTACCAGACTGCGGCATACCAATGTGTTCGCCCAGGAGAGCTCTGGCAAATCAGCTGGCTTGAAGAAACTGGGACTGTCGTTTCACTTGTCTACGACATCGTCAACAAGACCATTAGCGGTCTGTTGAGCTTCTCCAAAGGACACTGGGAGAATGCCGTCGAGGCCCATGGTGACAAGAGAAACCCTGAAGATTTCGAGCGATGGAGAAAACTGGCTTCAAAAGGAACACAAATCGATCGGTTCATGCTTGTAGAACAAGCAAACATCCTTGAAACGTTCAAGGGCAAGGGAGATTTGGTGCCAATTGCACTGGATGCCGTCACTTTTTAGAAGGGATTCTGCCCCGTATATACCGCTATCTCCCACTAGGGTTTATGATGACTGTTACGACCGACATAAAGCATGTTCAATTTATTGTTTATATTTAGACAAAATAGAGCCTTCTATTAGTATAGAATAAATCTGGTTATGCTTTTTAACACGCGTTGTTTTTCATGGCATGCTGTCCCAACTACAAAGAACGTCGCAAAACACCAGGAACTTGGCTGCAGTATCCCAACATAGGACACATAAGCCTTTTGGGACGCATTTCACATAATCCAGAAACTATACTAATGAAAAATTTATCCAGTTCTATCCTAACAACAATCGAACCCTGGCTTTTTGTCGATCTTGACACACCGAAACGGTTGTGCATTTTTGTGCACACCGCTTGACGCCAGTTTTCATTTGTCGGCATGCAGGGGAAAAAAAAAGCAAGGAGGATCAGCGATAGGCCCGAACCGCGCGCCACGTCCTCCGCAATTTTGCATCAGGGCAAATTGTTTCCTGCAACTCTCCAAACGCGTACATTTGACCCAGAATTGCAGGCAAAACCCAATCATGGCGGCGCAGAATGAGGAGCCTCGTATTGTCCTGGTCTCCCTGAACCACCAGAGCTACTTTGACGAGATGTATGCGTCTCTGCTAAAGGCCTTGATCAGGAGAGCACGCGTGCAGCGCGCTTTAGAACCTGCGAGCGCCATGAAGCTGCTCGTCGCTGACCCGCCTCCCTTGGCGGTTCTCATGACGGACGAGGCTCTGACGCGCGAGGAGAATGGTCACATCTGGGAGGTAGTGCTGCAGTATGTCCGCAGTGGAGGCACGGCTGTGGCCATGGGTCACTTTTCTTCTTTCACGCAACCCACCGACGTTGGACCTTTCTTTTTCAAGGCGGATCTGCGATGGGATCAGGGCACCTATCACCGAACCACTGTTAGCCTCAATAAAGCAGCGGTAGGCCCAGTGTTGACCGCGGGACTTTGCTCACAATATAGCCTCAAGGCAATGTACTTGCGTAATGTTGCCCTCAGCGATTCGTGGTATATCACAAAGGAGAATTCCGTCTTCGAGTCCTTGTCGGGGGCACGAGGCAACGCGTACACTCCTGGGCAGTCTCCGGTGACGTTTGCGCAAGTTGGGAAGGGGAAGCTCGGGTATGTGGGGGATGTTAATGCAGAACAGGGCTCCGATTACGTTGTTTTGGCGATGTGCGGGCTTTCTTTCTGAGGTTTAGTGCATAGAGGGAGCATTGGGTCATTGTTTGTACGAAATCGAGGAGTGTCTGTCTATATGGGAACGGAGTCGAGAGTTGGGGTAGACAAATATGCTAAGTGATACCCACAGCATCAGTAATAATTCATTGTTGGATTTTGGTAGACTTGGCGATCCAGTATCGGCATGACTTGCTCATGATGTTCGAAACTTCGATGGTGATTTAAATATCGTTTCTATTGACCTGTACTTTCTGTGAGGATCCTTTTCCACATACAAAGAGGACGCTGAAGTCGGTAAACATTGGCAGCCCGAACCTTGTTCGACGTGTTGTTTACTGGTGGCGCTTATGACACTAAACAAACATCCCATGGTCACTTGAAAGCGCAAAGTCGGAACTGAGCAGAGTCCATCCTGTTAAATGGCATCTCGTTGCCCTTCAACTGGGACGAATTGGAGAATCTTCGAACGGGACCGGACGCACCATGTATCCGAAGGATGATGTTAGTTGGAATAATGAATGTAGAAGCAGGAAGTGGATTTATTTACGACTCTTCAATTGGAGTTTCCCTGTCAACTTTATATGCATCCTCTTTCAGTTGGGAGTCTGAGCGGAGGATGTTGGTGAGAGATCCTAGTGTTGATGGTCCGGAACCAAGCGCAAGACGGATTTTCTCTGTCCGAAAGTGCAAGTTTTGTGGCCAGCAAATAGAAGAATATCCGTCAATCTGGTAGTGTTACGGATCGGTGATATTGACTTGTTCCTACTCCGCAAGGCGGTCTCCGAGGTGGCGGGAGCCGCATGGTAGACTTGACTCCAGACAAATGTTGAGGGAGAGGGATCAAACTCGTGTTCCAATTTATTCTTGTCGTCGTTCATAACGCAGCACTTGACTTCATTGGTTGAGCATCTGGTAATATGTTGAGGGTTAGAAACATAGGCTTATTTGCTCGAGCATTGTCTGCATTTCTGAAAAGTCGTATGCACCCTCCGTGGAACCACCTAACCTATGGAGCCATGTCTGGACCTCGTCATAGGCACGTTAACTCTCAACGGAACAGCTAAACACCTTGCCTATTATGTTAGTCAGACCCACGGAGCTGTTGATGCTTCTCGGGGTCATTGATAGGTATTAGTTGTCTCTTGCGTTGTGTTATCTGTTCGCAATGATTGTCAACCAGCGAGGAGCAACCATTCAAATTGCGACTATCGAGTATTAGGCCCAAGTGTGACTATCTTGAATAGAGTAAGGCGCTTTTGTTCTGGATTAGCTTTGATGTGTCTAGATTAGAATTATAGGTTTTTAGCAAGGCTTGCAGTTGGACCCATCAAACTACTGTTTAGATTTGAGGTGTTATCGAGGAGAGAGCTAAAATCGTCGGCGGGAGTGGGACGTACTAAGACGTACCGTCGTCCCATTTAGCGGCATCATAGAGTCAATTGGATTGGCGTCGTTCAAAAGGACCTCCTCTTGGAAAGCCTCGGAGCCATTGTCCGGGCTCTTGGGTAAGTGCCCCGAAGTTAATGGGTAGATACGAAGGCTACATTGGCATGGAACTAGCTTACAATACGCCATTTGCCGTGTCTATTGCAGTCCCAGGCACGGTCAAGATAAAACTGAGGCTCTGAGCATGCGGATGATAATAGAACAGTCCTTCAAAGCCTTTAATTTACGCGCCGGAGCACATCCATACTGGATTCGCCTTCCTTAATGACTCGTGTATGGCGGGGTGAAGATTATCGAGTAAAAGTTTGTGTTAAATGCAAAAAAGGCTGTCATTGCAAAAGTCGCGATACCGCTGGCAGAGTGCCTCGGACTTGCAAGACTCGCCCTCTCTCGTGACTTAACATTTGCCCACTATTACTCACCTTCCCGAATGACTTTTAGCCGTTGGCGGATTCTGGAATTAAGTCGAGCGCAATCATATCTCGGATCTAAGCGACTAGCCTCGACTGTTTTATTATCCTGCTCTACCGACCACGAGCTACTAGCACTTTGTTGGGCTAAGGAGGCTTCTAGACTGAGCCACGGCGGGTAGCGAGGTGACTAGAGGCAGCGACTGATTGGCCGGCATTCCTGCGATGCGCACATGTCTCGACTGTCGAAATTGTGTGGAGCGGGGCGCGGTGGCGGCCGGTGCAATGGGAATACGACAGTGTCAAATGGATCGCATTCGAGACCGCGTCTACGAATGCACATGCATGAACTATTGGACACATGTCACTGTACACCTGCATTGTAGCTGCTAATTTTGTCTGATCGACAACCCGCTGGACTGCGGTGGCTTGGTTGTCCAGTGGCGAGCGACATGAGGTTGCCACGACTTTTGCCATGTCTCACGGCCACACCGGGAACGGCCTTACAGCATCTGCCAGCATCGAACTCAACCAATAAGCATATGTTGGTTTGTTCCGGACGGCGAAGTCTATTTTCCCCTGTCTGGCAGGCCATTTGCGTGCCAGTTTGCCTCATCGGCTCTAGGGCCCGAATGCAGGTCGAGTGCGGAACGGGCTCTTTAAGGTTATGTTGGCATGGCACGGGTTGGAAATGCCCACAACCGCGTAAAAGAACACAGGACCAGAAGTTAAAATACGCTCCCCGTATCTAATGTGTGATGAAGCCGGGCAATGGCTGCTCAATTGGGCGCTACCGTGCAGGCCTCGGCCCTAAAGTGCCCGATATGCCGGTCCAAGGCCAAGCACTGCGAGTTGGGAGTGTGCAGCAATGGATCTGAACCCATAGAAAACGTTGATCAGTCAGCGGAAACGCGGCGTTTCAAGGTAAAAAATGTCGCGGGCTCACCCACACTGCTCTGTATGTAGCCAATTGATCCTCCCTACGTACCATGGATTCACCATATGGGCGATGATCACAATGATCATTTGTTGACGTCATGACTTACTCATCTCAACACTTGGTTTATTGATAGCACTGGAAACACAAGGTCTAGGGCTATCCAAGACACAGCCCATTGGATAAGCACCAGCCCTGGGCTTGATTGCATGCTCGCCTTACCAAGCTATCGGTGTTGTTCCGCGCTACAGTGCTGCATTCTTATCAAGGGCCGATTGGGCTTGTGCACCACCAACCAGGCTTGTCACGGATGCATCCCTGGAGCATGACGAAAAGCATACCCCGCCCTGATCAATTTCTCCACGCTTTGCGCGGTTATGGGCCCGGTCTGCAAGATGCCGAACCAAGTTTTTCGTTGTTTCGGTCGGCAGAGGGAGAAATACCTGGGACAGATTGAGTCAAGTACCTTGCGCTGGCAATCATGGCGATGCGAGGCTCCGGATTTCTGATGCGCCCCTGCGTCTTGCTTGGTTCGTGACGCTGACTGCATGTTGTAAATACCACACAGACTGCAGCCTGACAAACCCAACCTCCCCTCAACGCGAAAATGTCAGAGGTCGGTGGTGGTCAGCTCGCTCTCGGATTGTGCATCTGCGGCCTTGATTGCATGAAATTCGGGACTCGAGATGAACACAATAAAGGACAATGCTCTGTGCCCTCGGGGCCTGTGGGGGCACCTTGTAAATGCCGCGTGTAGTGTATGATGCAATTAATACTGGACCACTGAATCCCGTCCCCGTCCACGAGGGCAAACAACTGGATTGCGAACTAATCACATTGCATCGCCCGCTGTTCGCGGCCCACGGCCCAGCGCGAGTTCGAAACGATGAAACGATTTACAGGAGACATTCGAGTGAAGGCCGGAAGCATAATTAATTAGTCGACAGCAGGCCGATCTGGTGTCGATCGGACCCCACTGTTGGTTTCAGAGGCGCTGGGGCGAATGTCGCTCCTCAACTTAGTCAGTGGGCACAGAGCACGACACTCCAGTCGCCGGCAATGTCGGTAAAGTGGCAGGTTTTAGGCGCGGCTTTAGGGGGATGGGGATGGGG
>NAGG01000282.1:0-52112 GCA_003031705.1 Calonectria naviculata
CCCCGCGTCGACACGGCCGGACGACGCTCTCCCGGCTCCGCGCATCACCACCGACACCATGACTGACGCCTGCGCGCCAGCGGGTGGGGATTGCGCGGTGCAGGCCCCGGCCGACGCGCCCCCCTCGCGAGCCTCCCACCTCCCGACTGCAACGGCCTCGTCTGCTTCCTCTGCCGCTGCCAACGCCCTCTCCAGCGCGTCTGCTTCCCTCGCTGCCGTCGCCCTCCCGCCGTCCCTGCGCCGGCTGCCCTCTGACGGCGACGACGTCTCCTCGCAGAGCCATCCGCGGTCCACCACCTGCTCCCAGGACACCGTCATGACGGCCTCCACCGACCAGGCCTTTACCCCCCCGGCAAGCGAGTCTGGGCTCTGTCCCACGGGCCCCTCCAGCCAGGATAGCCAGCTGCTCCAGCTCTCCCAGATCGCCGCTGCCCGGGACAAGATGGCCACCACCGACGGCGGCTGGAGCTCGAGAAAACGCATGGCCGACGGCGTGGTCAAGACTCGCGCCGACAGCCAGAGCCCCGTCAAGGGCCACTCGAGAAACACCAGCACCGTCAGCAAGGCCTCGACGGCTGGAAGTTATATTGGCGAGGTAAGATGAACAACTTTGCATGTCCTGTGACCAACAACACGCCGTGTTGGTGGCGGCTGTTTTACATGAACTGCTGCCCGCCGGACCGTCCTTGCACATCACTCTCCACTTTACACTGACTAACACGATGCAGCTCTCGGCCGAGTTGCGAACGCGTCTCTCGTACGCCATGGTAAAGGTGAATAACGGCTGGCAGTCCAATTCCCTGGAAGAGGTCGAGTCCCTCGCGTCTCAGGCCGCTTCCCCAACCTCCAGCAGCACGTCGACAATCCACCGCCGCCACGGCTCTTCCGTGAGCCCTCGACCTGTTATTAACTCAGCACCGACAGCACTGGCGCCCTCTCCGTATGAGCCAGTGGTGACGCAGCTTCGAAAATCCAACTCACCTCCGAGGACGGCTTCTGGAAAACCCGCTCTCGCGCCTCCGGCCCCTATCCAGCCGTCAATGAGCATGCCCGCTCCTCGCTCAAATCCTCGACGCAATTCAAACCCCCACTACACCCCAACTCTGCTCTCACACTCGCACTCTGCCTCGCCTCACACTCCTGGTCAACCTGTGCACCAGAATGGATCAAGATCTAGGAGTATGGTGGACCCCATTTTGTTTTCACCTCACCAGAACGTGAGGGAACAGGACGCCATTGAATCGTTGCTATTCATGAGCAGCCCAGGAAATTCAGCCAACCTGAAGCACGCATTTTCACCTACCGGATCGCCTGGTCTGCACTCAGGGGTCGCGAGGACAATAGCCAGACATGCCCTGCCATCAGGACCTAGAAAACCACTGCCATCTTCACAACGACAGCCGTATCCGCACAAGCGACTCGGGTTTGAAAAGTCTCCAGTGATGCCTCCGCCTCCCGGCTCGCCCATGGAGCTAGACTCACCGCAGCAGCATTACCACACACCAAACCGAGGGACCCCTAGGAGGCGAATGAACGGCACCAGCAGCCACCTGAGAGGGGCGCTGTCATTACCGAGCGGATTGGGGGTTGGAAACGGCACGGCGAGAAAGATCCTGCGCGACGAGGACATTGAGAGGATGTTGGATCGAGCGGGGGCCGAGTCGGCAGACAGTTCGGACGATGAAGAAATTCAGATTCCTCGACCCAGGGCCAGTGTTGCGGGAGTCATGCATGTTTAAGTGCGGCCGAGCGTGGGCAAATAGGCCGACCCTGGCGCCTATTTGCTTCTTCTGCAACTACACTATCACGTCACATGGCCGAAGCTCGGGTTGCACATAATTTTTTCTCGGCCTGCTAGTGGCCAATTGCCATCTGCTGGAGGCCGGATTTGGCCGTGGGCCAGAGCCACAGATTGATTGTTTGACGCATTGTTGCATGCAAGCGAAAATCTTTTGTGGGTGGGATACATGATGTGTATGTATACACACGCATTCCTCCCTCCCTGCCTGGGCATACCCGGAACTTGTTTGGAGGGGCGGATAAAAGAAAGGCCTGCCCCCTTGATGATTATTGACGACATGGACACGGGCCTTGTTTTCTTTTTTCTTTTGGCCTAGTAATACCTGGTTGGGGGCATTTTGGACAACGGGAGGGGTTTGGTATCGGTGACGAGGGATGGCTTTTTCATTTTCCCTATACATATTATATGTCCACTGTCTGGGGAGCATTGTCACGGGGTTCTATTTTGTCCATGTTTGACAAGACTGGGTTTTTTTTACAGTTTGTTCAAAATATCCAAGCAGGAACGGGAGTAAAGGGGCCTCCCACATGTGTTTTTATATACGGAGCGTTGGCGTTTTTTTCTTCTTCATAATCTGGTGTGGCAGATTTTGTGTATATAGGCACTTTTTTGGGCGGTGGAAGGAGGGGAAAGCCGTCCACAGGGAGACCAAAGAAAGATGCATGCCAAACGCGCACATCTGAGTGTTTTTCACCGTGCTATAATGTGTTTTGGGCTCAATTGATGAACCATGTTGCATGCCACACACACACACACACACATACACACACAGCCACCCACAAACGCATGCATATTACATATATGTAAGCATGGCACGCAAGTTTACGCATTATAATGAGACAAGTCACAAATGAATACGAAGCAATGTGACGAGGGAATCTTTGCCAATTTAATTGGTCTATATGATGCCTTTGTTGTATAAGTAATAGTTATAATATGCCCTGAGCGATTGTTGATCCACCAATGGCGTCTTTCTCCCCCCTTCTATATTCATTGTGTGTATAAAAAAAAGACAAAAAGATAAAAAAGGATGCTAATGTATGCCTATGCTCTCATTCATAGTCGTGGTCGTGTAAACAAATGCAACTCCGAGTGTGTTTCCCCCCTGACCTCTCAAACCAAAGAGTGTCCAGAGTCAAAACCAGCCGACCCAACCTTGACCTGATGATATATTGGTTCCCAACGCCCACTTGAATTCCAAAAAGACAAAGAAAAAAAGGAAGAGGAAAATATTGTCTAACACCGCAGTGTGTTGTAGTTATAATTAGTAAGAGGAGTTTGGATTTGGATGATAAAAAATTCTGAGGGTTTAAACAGCCTCGACCACGGTGGTCACGGCGGGCTCCTTTGCGCACGAGGTGCGGCGGACGTCGCTCTTGGTGCGGGCGATGCTGGAGCGAGGACGTGAGGGATCCAGGTAGTCGGTCATGATAGGAGCGGTGTTGGCGCCGGGGGTGACGACGGGCACGGGAGGACGGGCGCCGCCGCTGAAGGTGCTGAAGCGCGGCGATCGCGAGGCCGTCAGCGACTTGGGACGCGGGGCCATGCTGCGGCGGGCGGTGGCCGAGGGCGACGGCGAGGGCGGCAGCGGGACGGGGTTCTTGCTGTAGGTGCTGCTGCGGTGAAGGATCGGGTCCGAGGGCATAGGCGACGGGGCGGCGAAGCTGTCCTCGTCGTCTTCCTCCGGAGCGGTGGTGATGATGGCGGAGCAGCGCACGGCGGCGCGGGCCTGGGCCTTGGACTTGGCCTTGTTCCGCGACTCGGCCTGCAGCTGCGAGAAGACGCCGTACTCGTCGTCGCTCTGGTCCGACTCGGTAGCGGCCGCGTGGCTGTAGTTGCTGCCGGGGCTGGTGCCCGTGGCACAGGAGGCGAAGGTGCCGTGCGGGGAGAGCGGCGATCGGGGAGCGGCTGCGGGCGGGCACTGGAGGAACTTTTGCGACTGCTTCTGGTTCAGCGAGCAGCTGTCGTTGTCGGAGCACGACGAGGTGGCAGGCCCCGTCTGCATGGCGGCCTGCTGGCGGCGCAGCGTGGCGAGCCACAGGTCCAGGTCGCGGGTGATCTCCTCCGGGTCCTGCTCCTCGCGGCAGTTGATGGAGCACAGCGTCTTTGCGTCGTCGTCGTTGTCCTCCGAGTTGCTGAAGCGCCGGGCGATGCGCTCCGAGGCGCGGGCGTGGACGCTGGTGCGGCGGGCGAGAGCCGTCTTGGAGAAGTCGGTGGCGGCGTGGCGCGGCATGTAGACGCTGCGGGAGCGGCTGGCGGCGGCGCTGCCGGGCACGTTGTCGTCGCCCTCGAACTGGTTGGACGCGTTGGCGCTCCAGAAGCGCTGCTTCATCGAGATGCGGCGCGAGAGGCGACGGGGCGACAGGTCGGGGACGGGCGGTGGTGACTCGATGGTGATGCGGCGCGACGAGCCGTTGGGAGCTGTCCGGGGCCGCTCCTGTGAGCTGTCGTTTTGCTGGCGGCGGCGCTGGCGGCGGGCGCTAGAACGGGGACGGCCGCCCTCGCTGTTGGCCTCGACATCCGACTCGGTCAGGCCCTCGACCTCATCCGGGTCAATGTTGGTCAGAATGGGCGGCGGCGGGTTTCTCTTGTACGACGACTTCCTGGGGGCGTCCCGTGATGGCGCCGTGCTGGGCCGTCGCAGCGACTCCTCGGGATCTGACTGCGGGCGCTGCTTTTGTTGGGATCCGTGCTGGCCCTTTGCGTTGGAACCCCGGAGTCGGTTGGAAAGGCGAGTGCCAAAGACCTTGGCCAGGAGATCCTTCTTCTGGGCCATGGTGACGGATTGCTTTTATTTTCCCTTCTTTTTTTTGCTTTTGCCTTGGTTCCTTCTAGTGGGTTTGGCGAGGGACTGGCTGGATTGTTATTTGTCTTCTTTCCCCCCCCAGCTGGCGTGGTCTAAGTCAACAATGAGGCGAACGTCCGGGAGCAGGGTATGAACAGGGAGCGTCCGAGTTGAAACGAGCGAAGGCCACAACTGAGCGTAAAACACACAATGCGAACACGGGTGAAGAGAGAAGGGAGACGGAGGTTGTGAGAGAGAGAGAGAGGGAGAGGCAGAGAGATGGATAGTGCACACAACTCTCCTCCCCGTAGAGGGTTTGGTGGGCAAAGCAAGAGTGTAAATAGCGACAGACTTTGGACGAGTCAAGCAAGCGAATGAATGGGATTATCCAGGCGATGGAGCCACGGGGAGCAGGGGTAGATATAACTCTGCTTTTTTAGCAGTGACCGGGCGCCACGCGACTCAAGAACCGACCTCCCGGGGTGCACGAAGGGGCCCACGCCGGTAGCTTGATAGGGACCACTTTGACAAGGGCGCCGGCATGACAGCATGCCAGTTGGTGGGCGACGACTCTGGGCGACGTCCATATTTACTCCGGACAGGGCTGGGCCGCGCTGGGCCACGCTGGACCACCACCGGGCTACCACCACCCCCACGGTGACGGCGACGGCGACGGCGGCGGATGAACGGTGAAGGGAGGATGAACCCATCATGGGCAATCGACAGAGACAGGGGCCCAATCGGGCCTAGCATCTTATCAAACTCGTCCCGTATCCGCCATCCTGTCGTACAGGGCTGGCTGGCTGCCAACGACCTTCCAGGGTCCGGTCCTCTGGAGACTGTCGTCGTCTCCCCTTTCAGCCAGGCAAGGTAAGACAAGGTCCAAGGCCCAAGGCACAAGGCACAAGGCCCCGTCCCCAGGCCCCCCGACGGCGATAATGAGAAATGGGGAGCCGCCCTAATTAGGGGCCCGGGAGTCTGGGTCCCCGGATTTTTGGGCCAAACAGAGTTGAGCTGCGTCCGCCACAAGACAATGTCTCACTCCGGCAGCTCGGGTACAGCAGGAGGGTGAAGAAGAAGCACGGCAACGCACATGCTCTCATTGGCCCTCGTACCTTGCTTGTGCGTCGTACTCTCTGGCGTACTTTGCTTTGCTTTACATGCTGGTGTGCGTCTGGGCCACCAACCAACGCATCAATTGCCGTGAGCTATTGGCACCCGGATCCCAGGATGGACCGTGGCACTTACAATGGCTCCTCCGCCCTTTCAACTCACTGGGTCATTCATCATCATCGTCGAACCTCGACTCGACGACAGCCCAATGGCTGACACGCAGTTGCCACGCAATGGGCAAGCTGGAATGTGATGGACATGGGTCCCAATAGACTTTGTGCTAAGTGGCGGAGCGAGCGATAGCGAAAGAGAGCGAGACGTGAATCGATCGACACTTGACGATTCTAGCTTTGAAAGGGGGGCGGCGTCCTCTTTCCACCTTAGAGCTGGGAAAAGAGGCTGGCTGTCAACAGCATGACCGGCCCCAAAGGTTGACGCCGTGGCGGCCTGCGGGCGTGTGTGTCTCTGCCCTGCTGCCCTACTGACCCCCAGCAGTCTGCAAGCTGCACGCTGCACTCTGCACTGTCCGTCTATTGCACAGTACTTATGCGGTGTGCGTGTGAGTGAGTGTGTGTGGAGCAGACTGGCGCAGACTTGGCGTTTTGTTTCCCTCCCAGGACCCTGTTTATTTCGGGGCCAGAGCTTGCGTTGATGAAGTCATTGGGCGGACATCGAGGCTTGGACTGGTGATCAAGAAGAAAACACCTGCGTGCGTGCGTGCGTATCGGGCGTGCGTAATTAAGCAAGTGTACATGTTTCATCGTGGGGTTTAGAGTATGAGACTGCAACTCCATCATCGTGACAAGCATCTTCCCGTCTGTATCGGCCCTCTCTCCCAATTCTCTCAGGCCCAACCCGGCCAGGAGAGAAAAAAAAGGGACAGACAGCGAGGAGAGTTTCCGCTGGCGTAAAACATTGGACAAATCAGGGCCGCGGATGGCTTCAATCCGCCCCAAACGCTGTTGTCGAGAAATCGATAGTCGGACGCCAACCCCAGACTTGCTTGGTTGGCCGATCGGAAAAGCTAGACGCAGCAGACTATCCAAGCGCCGCACATCAGCCAGAAGCCCACACGGCGGGCAATACGTGGTGCTGCCGTACCAAATACTCGGGCGCCGGAGGGGACCTGAACAAAATTGAGGCGAGCTGAACCTTTGATGGCTTCCCCATCCAACTGGTCCCGAGCCCACGGGATAAACAACGAAGGATGGGCTAGTCCCTCTCTCTCACTGTGTGTTATTTTTTTTTCTCCGTCCCTAGCGGACCCAGCGAATGCAATCAGACGTGGACCCATTTTCGCACCTTTGGCGAAATGACGGCATAAAATAAATACGAAGTTGGATGACATAACCCAAACCTGGGGTTCGTCGGCGATGGCACCCTTTTTTGTTTCCTTCCTGTTTGGATCTGTCCCTGTGATACGACGGAAGGAATAGGGAAGAAGGAGAAGAAGAAAAGTAATAATAGGGCCCTGATAAGATCCGAGATATTGCAACGCGTGCATCTCGTCTCCTGGGCTCCAGCCTCTTTCGCTTGCCCAGGGGTCCAGACCTTGGCGCATGGCGCAATTTTCAAGCCACGATGTCCGGACTAGAGCCACTAGACTGCCCGCCGGAGGAGCTGTCAGATGCTCACATGACGCCACGTCGCATGGGAAGGCCTGTCTTGTGATTTTTTGAGCCTTTTCTGTTCGGTATTTGGAAATTTGAGCCTCGTCGTTGTTACGGCGCTGTTACGGCGGTGGATGCGTCATCTAATGGGCGTTCCCTATCGGAGCAAATTGATTTGGAGAGAGCGAAATGACACGGGCCTGAGCCAATTGTGATTTCATGGGTGAAAGAGTAACCTTGGGACTGGCAAGAGGTTGCTTGCTTACACGGCGTCATTGGTGGCACGAGTCCCGTGACATTCTTCAGTGGCGTCTACCTATCCGACTGAGGCCGTCACCGTAAAAAAACAGAGGATGGGCCTTTTACTCGATCTCGATGGGCCAAGGAATGCGGTTCATGTTTCTTCCGTGGCGCTGGCTTGGGCATGACACGGACCACGCCTAGGAGCAAAGGGGGTTTCGAGCCGCAACATCGCCCGGTGAAAGCCATTCCGTCGCCTCCGTGTGTTAGTGCCCACGCCAGAAGGTGACAACGAAAACTCTCCCGCGTCTTCTAGACTGTGGCCAAAACGTCTAGAGGGTAGACGGTCAGGAATGCTTGGGAATAGCAGACCCCGTACACCCATTCACTCACTCACTCACTCACTCGCCCCCCATCCTCTGTTCACGACGTCGACATGCTCGGCTGAGTCGGGGGAGGCACCTCAAGTGCCGGTGCAGGGTCATCTGGCACCCAATGTGGCGCATGGGAAAAGCCGATTGGAACGCTCTGAGTTTGAGCCTGTGCACCAATAAGGTGACGGGACGGTTGGACATTGAAGACGTTCAAAGGACGACGAAGCAGCAACTTCGATAGAGTTGCCATGTCTCGCCGAGTTCCGAGCCAAGAAGACCTCGACGGGGACATACATGGTATACCGAAAGTCTCCTGTCTGATGGCCCATACACGTACTTCGTACTCGCCAAATCCATTGTTCCTTCATGTACCCCATTCTCATTGAAACAAGTTTCGATTCCATCCATCGACACTTGCCTCTCCTAGCTCGTCTTGGCAGCACCCCCCGAAATTAGTTTCCGCATACCTGCAGCTTGGGCCTCGACTCGTAACCGGGGCATCCCGGCGGAGAGAGAGGCACAAATGTGTGCTGTATCTCCAACAGTAACCAACCCAACCCCCAGCGCACGGCTCTGCCGCCGGCTAAAGCAAATCAATGCGGATGAACTGACTTGGGCTCTGTGTCCGTTTGATCGGCACATTCATATCGGTTCTTTGCTTTTGCCTCGAGTTTATTCCTCACGATGCCACTCTCCCCCCGATGGACCCGAAACTAATTGAGATCACCATTTGTCATTTTTTTGACATTGATCGTGCATTTGCAAACTACTGACGGAGCATGTTCGTGCGTCTGCTAATGCAGGATCCAACCTTGTTGGAATTACCACACCACTTGATGAACGAGACATGCCACACACACCACAGTATGAACTACTCCAGAAGTTTAAGCATAACAGTAAGCAAGAGGAGGAATAAATAATTGATGGTGAAAACGAAACCGAACAAAATAAAATGACAGGTTCGGTTTGGTTTGCACTGTTCACTTTTCTTATCTTGAGATTAGGGGGAGAGAGCTGCTTTTGCAATACGAGGTTTTTTTTTTACCCCCATGGAACTAAATGAACTAAACAATGTTTCAAAACACGATTTAGTTCAACGTCAATATCGGCAAGAAGGGCCCCTGGTATTATCCGCAATGGGATTCCGCTTCCGTGGTTGCCATTGGTGACTGGTCATGAGACGTTCTCGGCAGGATAACTTACAACTCGGCACGGCATTTTACTAAACGCCCCTTGAGTGAGACGACAGCGTGCCCTGGATCACGGTAATTTCTCCCCCTTGAATTCTCATTCCCTCTTACCCAAGCTCGTATCTTGGGGGCACGATCAATGAGTGGCTCGAAGGAGTGGCTGACTCGGGCTGGACAGCCTTGGCGGCCTTGACTTCAGCGATGGGACGCCACAGGGCAGCACGCCATCTTACCAACGTACAGGACTTGGAAGTCATACTATGCTGCTTTCTACAGTAGTGACAATTTTATGTGGATAGACGGTAATATAATCAGTTTGTGGAATATATGAGAGCAACTTGATTCGGTAGACTTCTAATGCCAAGCCTTGCTCACGTCGAGAAGAGATGAGTATAATGGTGAATAACAACTTGGCGTTACTCCTCTAGGTGTTATTTAAACGAACGAGCTTTGCGATGAAATACAAACGGATGAACTGAAAGGAGGGTATTATGGGGCCAAACATATGATCGCGGTTGAAGGCAGCGCTATCAAGCATCCCCGAGTTTTCAATGGCGGATGTTGCATCTCGCACGTTCCCACAAGACTACACTGCAAATAAAGAAAGTCGCTTGATTGTTAAACATTCAAGTAATCTGTAATTGACCAGAGAATTGATCTCGCATGGGTCTGTGTATTTATCCCCATGCCGCCGGCTGATATGTCTCGGGGTCTCTTCCTACCCTGCTCGTAGACATTTTTGCTAATTAACCAAGCATCAAGAAGGATTTTTGCAAAAGGGCAAACCAAGGAAATAGCTCAAGAATCGCCGAAAATTGGAAGGTTTTATGTTGCGCAATCATGTAGTCAGGGTCTTGGGTCTCAGGACACCAAACAACACCTTGAAAAATCGCCACGGTATGTTGTGTGCGCGACACATCTTGGCAAGGAAGCACATTGCGGATGTCTCATCTTCCCATTCCAACCGCAACCTCGCGTCTACGAATTATCCATCACAGTCGTAAAATGTGGTGGGATGCCAGCCCTTGCGCGTCCATTGCGGATCTCGTACCTGCGGAAAGTCATATTCGCTCCTGTCAATGAGCCACAGGATGTGGCGACCGCCTGTGATGGGGGCGCTGCCCCAGAAGAAATTGGCCACGAAGCCTCGCAGGCTTTGCTCTTCCCTAAGGACTTCGAACTCCGGTAAGTTGACATGCCAGGATGGATCAAACTCGACGATCATGTTCCTCATGGCTCCAAAGCCGCGGGTGGGTGGCAATATAGGTAAACGCGAGCACAACTGCTGCAAATTCTTCAACTTCTTTTTGGCCACCCAATCACACATCGTCTCCGGGCTCAGCTTGAAGGCGTCCTCATTGGTATGCAGTATGAGATGCCAGTCTTCGCCGCCGCCTCTCTGTAGCGAGGGAGCTACGTGGATGGAAAAGAGGCCTCCGCGATTTGGTGCATTGGTCCCCCTCTTGGGCCGAGGTTCATTGGCAAGACGGCGCCATTCTAGTACCCAATCTTTCGCATTCATGCGGCTGCTGATGACTTGACGGGATTCCCAGCACGCGGTCCAGAGACCTGCGTCCCACATATAAGCAGACCGGTTGGGCTTGCCGTGGCCGTCAGACTCGGGGATCACAACAAGGTCGTATTCATCTGGGTTCTGCGCTCGACCCAGCCGAACCGAGTGGAGTTTGGTTTGCTCGTCTGCCAGCTGGTCATTGTCGACGATGTGGATGGTTTGGATCCCGCCGCGGTCACCGCCTACGGGCTGAACCGCATCCTCCCATATCTGCTGCCGGACCTCGGCCGGAAGCTGTGGGAAACGATGAAACCGTTGGTAGGGCGTTGCTTCGTTCGACATGGTGACGATGGCGAGGATATAAACAGCGGCAGCGATGGATACTGGTCAAGGGGGAAGTGGTTCAAGGATTAACAAGTTGGAAAGGACAGTTTCCTCGCAGAAGCAGCCAAGTAAATATGCTTGGTTGTTAGCAAAAGCAAATAAAACAACATGCAGTCGTCCTACCCCGCACACGCGGCTACGTCCTTTGCCTTTTCGTTCATCCTTCTCTTTTCTCTCAACGTTCAAGCTTTTATTTATGATATAGATAATCTTTGATGCGGACAACCATCGAGGCGATGGCGCTTTCACATCTTCAAAACTACACATGGCTCCGTTGCAGTACCCAATCCTTCGCACCCAAGCGCTCGCTGATGGCTTGACTAGATCCCCAGCACTTGGTCCAGAGGCCTGCGTCATATGGATAAGCAGACTGAGAGGCTCTTCAACATCACCTCACCAAAATCAGGGAACCAATGCCATGGGGTGACCGAAATGGAAACGACTAATTCTTGGGTTTCTTACTCTACATATATACATACATCAAAGGAACCTTTTAACCCCATACCGTGCCACCAATTCCGCATTCCAAGTTGTCATCTAGCGGTTGCCCAATTATCGAGGTGGTGCGTTCTCAGCGCCCTTTTTCGGGGTTCTCTGAGCCTGCGACATTTCTGGGCGAGTGAGAGATTGGGTTCGAGCTTGAACTTTCTCATCATCAACATTTCTATCGCCAATCTGGCCGGGTTGAGCTGGCAGCTGGGATTTCTCTCGAAGTGGCAGGGCTTGAGGTTGTTCGTAGCCGCCTTGAGGCGGTGTCCCTGGTGCAGCTCCTCGCGATGTCTTCGACTGTTTCAGAGCCTTGGGAGAAGTGGACTTCTTCTAGGAATCTTCTTCTGAAAGCTCAGCTTCTACTTCATTCGCCCAATCCGCGAGAACGTTGTGATTCCAGTAAAGGCTTCTGTCGTCGGGGTCGAGATCTGGAAGAAGATCGATGGCACCTGCACCGCCAGCCATTGAATTTGCAGTGATGATAGCCCATTGAATCCTGATTGCAGTTTTGAACAGATCAATGTCCTTCGTGAAACGACGGACTTTGATAATGGTTCCCGAAAAGAATGGACGGTGACTTTTGCAATCCTGAATTGCAACGCCCCCAACAACTTCACACAGACCGCATCCTTCATCACAGCCTGCCTCACCGTAGTAGTGGCTGCGTCTAAGACGCGCCAGAAGACTCCTCTCTGCATCAGTCTCATCGCTCAGAGCAATCGGGTCCGTTGGATTAATGTCGGGGCAGTGGGGCATGAATCGCAGTTGCAGGGTCGCTTCGGAAAAAATAGGACTTTCTTTGATTATTTCGTCTCCAACGTACTTGAAGGCGAAATAACCCTGTGTCCACCATTTGTGAAGAGTGGGGGACAGGAGAATCATGTTCCAGGACTTGTCAGAAAATCCTTTCTGCACATGGAATTTGTAGAGTTCGCTGGTGAGGGGCTCCTCTGCCTGCCAAAACATGAGCTGCTGAAATGTAAAATGTGCTGTCCTCGCTTTCTCCACGTTGGATGCCTTATTGTTCCATGTGAATGGAATAATGTGGCATCCGTGGGGGTCGACGGCGCGAGTGACCTCACACCGGTTATAGCCCAGCATCCCGCATTCTTCTCTGGCTGACTTGCTTCGATACTTCTTGTTCTCACTTTCGGCTTTCGATTTGGCGTCAGAAGGCGCGGCTGAAACAACCGACAAGGTATTGTCGGGGGATTGGAGAACTAGACGGAGTCAGTCAGCTGAGAAGTCAAAAAAAAAAAGAATAAAGCTAAGTAAAGAAGAGAAAGAAGAAGAAAATCAGTGTAGAAACAGGTCTCGACTTACAAAACTTGGTTACCCCGCCGAGAGAATCGATAACGGGCTTCAGAGACGTAGCGTCCAGTGGGTTCTGAAGGCCTCTGAGAGGCATCCGCATCAAGAAGGCAAATTCCACCTGCTTCGGCACCCAATTGGGATCGGCACGAACGTCCTGTTGAGCCTTTATGATCTTCATAACAGCGTCAAGGCGTATCTGATACTCATCGGTCGGTATCAAGTCGACCGGCTGTTCCATTGTCGGTCTCTCTCTGGCGAATTTTCGCATCGCGGCAAGTTGGAGTGGATCGCTAGTGTAAGCCTCCAAGAATTCATTCATGGCCTCTTGGGCAGCTTCCTTAGATCTGTTTCGGGGTTCCGCCATGATTTCGTTGGCAATATAATGGTCGGATGGCTAAGCTGTAGTCAGTTAATACGTCAGCGATGCAGAAAAGAAGAGGGGCTGAATAAATAATATACCTCTAAACGTTTCGGAGACGCCAGAATGCACCCAGGCGTGTTCAGATGATGGGAACAGTAAAAAAGGCAACGAGGAAAGGAAACGGAGAAAGGAAAAGGAGAAGGGTGGGCGGGGTAGAAGACCGCGCTTCGTTTGTTTATGTTTGCCAACGCTAGAGCACTGGCAAGCACCTGGTTAAGTCTGGCCTTTCCTTGGGTCTGTTGCCCCCCGAACCATTATTTTTGTTTGTCGCCGCCCGGTACTGTGTAGAGTGGTGCTTAGTTGAGTAAGCTCTAAGGGTACAACCGTCAGAGAATTAAGTTGATTGTTCTTTTGGTCAATGCAAAGGTTGAATATTAACTTTACCGGCCATGTTGGGGGCCCCGAGTGATTCTGAGAAATGCAGCTGAAATGCTGAAAAAGGTGGGCCAATCAGTCACCCAGACAGTGGTGTCCAAGGAACCCTGAAGTCTGGTTGTCTCTACGCATGATAGGAAGCCTACGTAACAGGGCTCGTCCGAACAGCGTTTTTGAGAACGACGGTTGAGTCTACCTCTTAACCATAGGAATCAGAAACCATCAATAGTCTCAAGGCCAGGCATCTCCAAAAGAAAACTAACGGTAGAAGTGTCCAACTGTCGTAGATAAAAGGCTGCGAGGCTCTGGAAGATGAAGATCCTTTCTTCTCCAGAGAAAGCCACAACACTCAAGTCTGCACTGCGCTTGTGAGAACAACTGCTTTAATACCTCGAACAATAACATCTCTGTAATCTCTTCTCTATTTCTCTGTGGACTGTCTCTCTTAATGTATAATTAAGTTCTTCCTGCTTAAAGTACTAATGCGAAAGCTGACCCCAGAAAAACTATATAGTAAGTTTCATAAATTCTATTGTGATGCCTGGCTAATAATAAGGAAGAAAAATGCTATATATATTGGAAATAGCTAATAAGGCTATTGTTAAAGTTGCTGTTGGAAAGGCAGTTGAGATAGCGATAGAATTTACTTACAATAAGGTGTGCTGGGCACTTAATGCCATTGCTGAGAGGAGGAGGAGGGTGAGGCTAAGGGATATTGAAGAGGCCTAAGGGCAATCTAGAAAATAGTCTGGCAATAATATAAGTAATTCAACTTCTTGCTTTAATGACGGGTTTTTTTATCTCTCCAAACCAGGAGGGATGTATGTATATATGTAGAGTAAGAAACCCAAGAATTAGTCGTTTCCATTTCGGTCACCCCATGGCATTGGTTCCCTGATTTTGGTGAGGTGATGTTGAAGAGCCTCTCAGATGCAGCCCTAGTCTACTCGACACCAAGCATAACCCCACATGTCAAAAGAGTACCAGACGTTAAATAATTGTATTTCGTGAAAAAGCCCTGCGCATGCGGACTTGAAGAGGGCCTAACACCCGAGAACGATAAAGCTAGTGACGACAGTACCATCGTCGGCATGTCCGTGACCCTGGTAAATATTCTATCTGTTCGATTGTTGAAACCAGCTTCCAAGTCTCAGAAGCCTACTGCACTTCTAGACTCGGAATTGCTCCCCTAATTTTATTTAGGTCGTGTTGAAGCTCGGCGTCTCAGATGCCCACTGCACTTCTAGACACCAACCTGCCAGGCTTCCCGTTACCTATAACCGACAAAAGAGTGGACACGATGCCTTCGTTTTCCATTTCATAAATCATATCCCAAACATAGCACAGCCGTTTGAACACTTCGAGTCCCAGATACCCACTGCACTTCCAGACTCGAAGCCCATCCCCAAGCTGCGACTTAAAGAAACGCCAGATCCCAGACGCCCACTGCACACCTGGATCAGGCCCAAACGCGCCATATTGACAAGTCGAGTAAAACAAAGGAAATAAACGGGGCCATATAGCGCTAAAAACAAACCCCAAATGACTAAAAGCAAATGCGGGCTCTAGACCTCGAGAGGTTCGAGAGTAGCAGGGAGGACGGTGACTTTGCAGGTGCTGTTACACGGCATCTGCAATTTGGACAGCGCAGCATGACCACCACGGATACTTTCGGCATCCACACCCTTAGCTCGAAGGACGCTGTTGGCAACCCGAGCGCTATCACCATCGTAGCACAAAGTTAGCACCTTCTTGCCACGAAGCATCGCCATCAAGGCATCAGCACTGGCGTTGCGCTTGCCGTTCTTATGCTTGACGGTAAAGATCTCGTCAAGTTCAAGCCAAAGCTCCTCCAGCATGTCACACTCGTCCGCAACATTAGCAAAGGGACTGCCGCGAGCGGCACCATCCCTGAGGGTATCCAGAGGAATATTAACAGAGTTAGGGAGGTGGAAGACATCATAGTCTGATGACCGGCGAAAGTCGAGGATCTGGGTGTTGGACTTGGCAGTCAATACCTTATCCAGTTGATCAGCTAACGAGAGCATGGTATCATGGGAGCCCAAGGGATGGACATTGAAGTAGCTCAATAGAGCAGGAAGCGCCTCGAGCTCCCAGCTGTCGTCATATCGGTAAAGATCCACGTGTCGGAGTTTCTAGAGCGAATTGTCAGCACAACCTAGACCAACTAATGTCTCCAACTGCCGACCCATACCTCGTTGCGAAGGGGGCTAAACTTTTCAGGTCCCAGATTGGAAAAGTACTCATTCAAATACTGGTAAGGGAGATCGCTGCACATGAAGACACAATGGATCTCGCCGTCTGGACCAGCAATCTCAGACAAAGTTCCTTCCTGCTTCATCTTTTCAATTCTCTGAAAAAGACCCTGGAGAGTCATGCCGGAAGAGGGACCGCTGACAATTCCTTGGCGTGAGAGATCCAAGGAGAGCGAGAAGGAGTCTTTTGCGGATACTTCTTCGAGAGCATCATGCGATTCCTTGTATGGAAACTTGACCTCTTCCATGAGCGAATATTCTCGAGGGCCAGGCACTCGCTCTCCGGCATTGGTGCAAACACTGGTGAATTTGTTAGCCAGATTACTGACCAAGTGTGCCGAGAGTCTGCTTACGCAATGCGATAAACTGATGGCTTGGCCTCTTTGAAATAGGTTCCAAGACCGGTCATGGTGCCTTTTCACTGCATGTTAGAATTAAACTCCTTGATTGGGGAGGAAATGACTTGCCGGCTGTTCCCATTGAGGCAACGATGATATTGATCTCGGGAAGCTGCTTGTGAATTTGAGGGCCCGTCCAACGGACATGAGACTTCCAGTTCTAAAAAGCACATTGTGAGATACAGGATATTGTGGCGTTAGGATACACATACATCGTCGTTGACATATTGGTTGGGGCTGCAAACGGAGTCTGACTCAGCAGCCTTGCGAGCAGCAGCGCGAATACCACCTCTCTCGTCCACGGGGGTAGGCTGGGCGGGACCACCAAACAGCGTGCTACATGCCAATCTTTCTCAGTATGGTCTAGTGTAACGGTCATAGAAGCTTCTTACACATTCAGACCAAAGAACTGCATCAGACGCAGCTTGGTCTCACTCGTTTTGTTGCTGAGGTAAGCGTGTACATCATCAATGCCGTGGAAGGCTCGAGCCACCATAGCCATGGAGATGACGGTGGAGCCGGAGCTGCTCTCGACAATTGTCTTGGTGGTTCCAGGCTGGACTCCCTTTTCCAAGAGGTTCATGGCTGCAGTTCAGCATCAGTGAATGAACTTGACCCAGCACTCCATCTACAACGAAGATTGAGACCAACCTGGCATGACCTTGACATTGGTGGCTGGGTGCATCGACATCATCTTGGCGTAGATGCGGACGCCATCGCCTCGGTAAGGGTTGAGGCAATCGGGGATCTCTACCAGAGGAATGGGAGGAGAGGATTCAGGATCAAAGTACTGGCGCACAGAGTCTGGCCCCGTAAAGACATTGAGGTGCTCTGAGCCCACCATTTTGACAGTTTGGATTACTTGAAGAGTGCCAGTGCCAGAGTTACAAAGAGACGGTGAGATGACCAAAATGACAAGTGATTTGGGGAGTGGGAGTGGGGAGAGAAGAGAAGAGAGACAATGTAGAAACAAGAATGGGGAGGGAGAGCAAGCGGCGACGCAGACGGACCCAAAGGTTGGGATACAAATATATTTAAGGCGTCACCAGAGGGCGAGAGACTTAGTACTTGTCCCTGCTTTGTCCCTCCTTCCCAGGGGATTTACAGACTCTTGGTGGCTACGGTGGCGGATATAGGTTTTTCGGCCAGGAACAAACAGACGGTCAGAACCAGTCTAGGGTTCATAGCCGGCATCCCCCGCATGCACCGTGGGACACGACGGGCTGCAATTGGTGAAATGATCTCAAGAAACCCCTCGAACGCGGGCAGGAGCTGCCAGATCCTGGACAAAATGGAAATGGCGGTTTGACGGAGAGTCATTTCAGTGACCAACGAGGCATGCCGCGGGCCAATGCGATGGACATGGTTGCAGGACCAGGACAGACGAGGCCTAGCGCAGCTTCGGGTCGTCGTCGTGTCCTTCGGGCCCTCGGCGGTGGAGACGAAACCTGTGACGGCGGGTGGAGCTGGTGGGTGGGATGGCCAGCATTGGGCAGCGTCTAAGTGGCCAGGCAAGAGGCATTTGATGTAAGCAATGAACGATTCTCACCCGCGGAGGGCAAATCACGGTGCCGGCTGCCCAGCGACTGGGTCTCGACGGAGGGTTAGCCCCTCAGCCCTTGGGGGGGCGGGGGCTTTGTGGACGAAGTGTCAGTGGGTAGCATGAAAATGGCGGAGTTTCCGGGAGTAAGAATGGCGTAAGGCCGAGAAAATAGTGGGAAGTTTGCTGCAGGGGGTTTCTTGTCGGTGTTGCGAGTACACAGGTGTCAGTTTTTGCCCTCGGCGGGAGGCTAATTGGCCCGGGAAGACAGCTGTTGAAGTTGGCCAAGTTTTGCGTGATAGACATTGAGGCTGACGTCGTGGCTCGAGCTTGCTGCGGGTTCCCAGGCGCTCGGGGAGTTGATCAGGTGCTCGATCAGGTGAGGTCCTCGTTTAGCTGCAAGCCTCCCAAAACGCAAGAGTTACTATGGGGCGGATGCATTTAAGGAGACAAGCGCGGCTGGACAGGGCCCTAATTGGTGCACCCAACGGGCCGTGGCGGCGAACCCCACCAGCCCCCCAGCAGAGGCGTTTAGTGAAGTGGTGTGGAGACGGGGAGACGGTAGGAAGGGTCTCCCATCAAGAATCCAATGTCGATATCCCAAGTAACGAATTCCAGCTGGAGGAATTGACCGAGCTACAGAGTCCGATCTATCTTGGCGAGATTTTTCTCACACGACTCCAGCACCGCCTTGGGATGTGATGTGTGTGATGCCGTTTCCCCTCACCCACCACCCACCAGCCTCCACCACTCCCACTTATTCTCCGCCGTGAATAATGCTGCATCGTGGATGGCGCCCGCTCGTGTCACTGGCCTACATTTCTGTGCCGTTTGACATCACATCCGCTTAGCGAGACCCACGTTGATGCAAAGGGTCCAGTGTCCTGATGAAGTGGACAAGCTAACATGCAGCATCGCCACTTGCTTAACTAACCAGAGGGGCCAGGGTAACATGGGATACCGAGGTTGCTGCACAACCTGTCACTCATGCACAAGGGATATATACGAAGCTAGTCTGTTCATGCAAACATTTTGAAAATCCATTTTTCTTCTAATACTTCTTGCATTGCCCATGTGCTCTCTTTCCCCCTTCCCTCACACATTCCTCCTGTCCTATCTTCCCGCCATGAATGAACATTGTGATGGGCATCGATGGCCTCAAGGTGGCCAGTAATAGTGAGACGCAACAGCTAGCCGTTTTCAACAATGCAGATCCTTCTTTGCCCATAAAGACATCTGCATCCCTGCACCAGCGTCATGTCTTCCCTTTGGACCCTCGGTGAGACACAAACACCCTAGCCAAGACCTCTTGTCAACGTGGCTGTCTGTCCTGTCGTCCCGCCATCTCAACGAGCCTCATGACACGCCAAGGACTAAATGGCCGAGCGCGGAGCTCTGTGAAACCAGCGCCAAGCAGCCTGGAAATCTATTATTTTATAGCCTATTCAATAGAACAGCCCTTTTATTTAGGTGCCCTCCCCCAGCTTTCCCATGGAACTGAATCTTCATCCTCGCGTACTAGCGGGGTTGGTGTCTTGTCTTAAACACGCATCCAGGGTTGGTTGTGAGCCTTGGGTTGGATCGTTGTGATCTATATATGGCCCAAGAAACTTGATTTCGTTTGACCACTGTGTACTGATGAGCTTACAGGTTGAAAAGCATCATGATTGTTAGATCTTTGTTTGCCGCATTGGCCCTGGCTGGCCTGGGTGCTGCCCATCGCATGGTTCTCGAGGATGCACCAATAATCCCAGATGGATGGAGAGAAATCGACGACACACCAGACCCCAATCTACAAGTGCGACTGGCCTTTGCATTGCGACAACCCGATATTGATAATGCTGGACACAGACTAAGGAAAAGATCTGGAAGTAATAACGATTTCCTCTCCTTCAAGGAAGCGCAGGCGCTTCGCAACCCGGACCCGTCCGATGTTAAAAATGTTCTCAACTGGCTAGGCAATAACGGGATGAAAGGATATCCTACTACAGATTGGATCCATGTTATAACAACAGTCGCCAAGGCTGAGCTTCTGTTGGGCATGGCTCTGTCCCTTTACCAGTTTCAGCATCAGCCTCCCGTACTCCGGACAAGAGAGTACTCGGTCCCCAAATCTATTTTCGATGCCATCAGCTTCATCTACCCGCTCAGCAACTTCATGACACCCAAGAGAGACTTGACCACTCGAAGTGACGAAATTTCACCCCTGGCCCTCAAACATATGGATCTAAATGTGGGTGATCTTGCGAAACGAGACGCGGTTTGCAATCCCGTTGTCACACCTGCCTGCCTCCGAAAACTTTACAACATTCACTACAGGCCCCCAAGCACCTCTCCCATCCGACTGGGGATTGCAGGTTTTCTCGAGGAGAATGCCAACTATGCAGACAGCGATGCCTTCCTCAAGGAAATGGCACCCAAGTATTACAGAGCCGACTACAACTACAGCATTGAGCTCATCAACGGGGCTACGAACTCGCAAGACCCGTGGAAATCTGGCGGAGAGGCGGGCCTTGACCTCCAGTATGCCTTGGGGCTTGGCTATCCTACCAATCTAGTCTATTATCTTACGGCCGGCAGAGGAATCAAGCTGAACGACAAAGGCGAGCCGGAAGACGCAACTAAATCTACAAACGAGCCGTATGTTGAATTGCTCGAATATCTCCTAAGCAAGCCGGACAACGAGCTTCCGCATGTGCTCTCTATTTCGTACGCCGATGATGAGCTCTCGGTGCCGGCTCCATATGCCGAGCGTGTGTGTCAGCTCTTTGGGGTCCTCGCTGCCCGTGGAACCACGGTTCTGGCGGCTTCTGGAGATGGAGGAGCCAAGGGATCCAGCAACTCCAACTGCCGCACCAACGACGGGACCGATCGTGACGTGGCCATGGCTGTGTTCCCCGCGACGTGCCCGTGGGTGACAGCCGTTGGAGCCGTTTCCAATATGCAGGAGCCCCCACAAGCAGCGGCATACAGTGGCGGCGGCTTTTCGCAGCGGTTCCCACGCGAGCCTTGGCAGGACGCAGCCGTCAATAACTACGTCGGCGCTCTCAACGGTCGCATGGGTGGCTACTACAACGCGAGCTACCGAGCGGTGCCAGATATTTCGGCCGTGGGAAGCGCCTTTGTCATTCAGCAGTCTGGATACCGCGCCACGCTACAGGGCACTAGCGCGAGCACGCCGGTGATTGCGTCCATGATAGCTCTCATCAACGATGCGCGTGTGCGGAGGGGCAAGCCCGTATTGGGGTGGCTAAACCCGAGGCTGTACTCGAGCGAGGTGCAGGCGGTGCTCCAAGACATTACGGCCGGAGAGAGTTATCCGTGTCAATTTAGGGGCACGAGCGGATCAGGTGGTTCATGGCCAGCAACAAAGGGCTACGATACAATAACAGGGCTGGGAGTGCCTGCGAGTTTCCCCAAGTTTTTCAAGGTGTTGGTGGACATGCCGTGAAGGGGATGGGAAGGAATAAAAAATGACCAAGGAGGCTTTTTCTCTTCTTTTCTTCTCTTCTATCACTAGATGTATTTCGATACAATTTTTTCCTTTTGTCTTGAGCGATAGTAGAAAAAAAAATTTAATGACTTTTTTAACAATGGAATGTTCGATGTCTCTTTGTTTTTGGTGGAGTCACGTCATTCTTTTCCAGTGGATCTCCACCGGAAGCAGATTCGCAGCACGCCACCTATCGTCCCTGTAGATTGGGAGGGTCCAGGGCCCTGGTCCGGTCGAGTAGCATCCGCTGAAGAACACCTCGGTGGGTACCCGCGGCGCTGATGGGAGTGCCCTAGGCTCGCCTGGCTCTTATCGATAGCGATAGCTGCAGCGCGTCAGTGCGCTAGGTGAGCCCCGGCCACCAACCGCGCTGAACACATCACAACACAAGGCCCCATTTCGGTTTCGGGCCCCGGCCGGCCTATCGCGTCGTGAACTTGACATGACCAAAAACGCACCTCTTTTTCTCTTTGCTCGCGAGTCCAGACGATTCACGGTCGAGGACGTGTCGCCGGGAGAGCTTTGCCAGCAACCTTTGCTCATTTTAACCTCGCTCCCCCTCTCTCGCCGCCGTGCCCGTTTGCCAATCAGCAACTGCTCTGCTCCGCTCCACTACGACGTCGCGGTGCCGTCCGCGATTCCATACTCCAGCTTGTAAAGGTCGAACCACAACCACCCGTCGCTCGCTTCGTCCCAAGCTCCCGCCCGCAACCACTCGCAACGCACAATGGCTCTCCGGGCCCTCTCGTGTCAACAATTTTAGAACCCGTGGACGCTGTCCCCGCGCCCTCGTCGCCGCGCGATCCGCACCGCTACGCCGCTACTACTACTACAATACTATATACAGTGTGAACCGGGAACCGCAATCGCTTGCTTCACGCGTGTCGCGGCCGGCTGCTTCTCGCCCGACCCGGCCCTGGCCCCCTCCCCTCGACGATGCCGACCACGCATGTCCCGCCGAGCTCGCACGAGAACCTCCAAGAAATCGCCAATGCCCTGCTCAAGGCCCGCAAGGTCGTCGTCGTCACCGGCGCCGGCATCAGCACCAACTCGGGCATTCCTGTATGTCGCCGTTCCCCGCTTCCCTCTCTGCTCACGCAATCCCCCAGTACAAGGTTTCGCCAGCCGGGCCGCACAAGACTCGAGGGCCTGCATGCTGACAATTTCAGGACTTTCGCTCTGAAAACGGCCTCTATTCGTTGATCCAGGCTCAATTCGACGCCGCCGCCCGCCAGGCGCGTCAAGCGGAGCAAGAAGTGCGCTCCGACCAGGATAAGGGTGATTTTGATAATGGCCGAGAGAGCAAGAGGCGGAGACTCTCCTGCGACAACACGTTCGAGTCCGAAACCAGGTCAGATTCCACCGAGGAAGAAATTCAGGTCCAGCTCGAGGTTGAATCGGGCCAATCCGATAGTGCATCGTCTTCCAACGCCAAGAACGAAAACCAAGCCAAGCAACATGATGAAGAAAATGACACTCTGGAAAGCTTGCCTGTGATCACACCCAGGCCAAAGAGGCATTCTCTCCCAGGCGCCCAACCCCCGACATCGCCTCTGTCTTCACCGCCACCAGAGGATTTACTTATTCCACCGTCCGGGTTTCGAAAACTTCGCCATAGCCGTGGCCATCTTACCGATGTCAGGATCCCCCCCAGCTCGTCGCCGCTTTCAAGCCCGCCTCCTGGTCTTTTTGATCCGTTTGAGCCAAGCTCTCCCTCGGCAGAAAATGCTAGCCGCCGCAGTACCTCACCGTCTGAGGTGGATGATTCTAACAACACAATTCACACTGGCTCATCACAGGCTTCTCAGCCCACCCGAGCCACGCTTCCTAATATGAAAGGCAAGGACCTTTTTGACGCGTCAATCTGGTCAGACCCTCTCAGGACATCAGTTTTTTATACGTTTGCAACGACTCTACGACAGAAAGTCAAGGATATCCAACCCACAAGTTCACATCGTTTCATCAGCCACCTCAGAGATCGAGGAAAACTCGTTCGTTGCTACACACAGAATATTGATCAAATCGAAGAAAAAGTCGGCCTCTCCACATCACTGAAGGATGGACCCGGTAGTCGTGGACGGTTTTCACGGAGATCAACAGCCAACTCCAGCATACTTAACAAGATGGTCGAAGAAGCCTCAAATACCAGCACCGACCAGAACCCGTCGGACAAGACTCAACAATCGTCCGATTCTGAGCCAAGCCAACAGTCGCAACGAAGTCAATCCGATGGAACGGACAGCCCTATGAACCCAGAAACGGAGCAATCTGATACAACAAAGCCACCTGCGAAGAATTCTCGCCGAGACCCGCCGCGATCAGGAGTCGAGTGCGTTTTTCTTCACGGTTCCTTGGAGCTGCTGAGGTGTTTCCTCTGCGGTCGCGTTTGCTCTTGGGACGATGAAAAGGAACTGGAGACCATGTCTGGGCAACAGCCCGAGTGCCCCCACTGTGTAGGCGCGACGACTGCCCGAGAAGAGAAGGGGAAGCGAGCCCTTGGAGTTGGAAAGCTGAGACCCGATATCGTGCTCTACGGCGAAGAACACCCCAACTCGCATCTCATTAGTCCCATCGTGACACATGACCTGGCCCTTAACCCAGATTTACTTCTGATTTTGGGCACTAGCTTGCGAGTTCATGGCCTCAAAGTCATGGTCAGAGAGTTTGCCAAGGCAGTGCATACCAAGGGTGGCAAGGTGGTATTCGTCAACTTCACCAAGCCCCCGGAGAGCTCCTGGGGAGACATTATTGATTATTGGATTGAATGGGATTGTGATGCTTGGGTGGCCGACTTGCAGGACAAGGTCCCCAAGCTATGGAAAGACCCGGAGCCGCCAAAGCCCAAGAAGAAGCGAGAATCCACGGGCGCTTCGGCAGACGCCGAAAAAGCAGAGTCGAAGAAGCCACCACCCGCCAATCCGGTAGCTCTTCGAGACACTAAAGTCACCGGGGCTTACTGGACACTCAAGATAATGAATGAGCTTCACAGAATAACAGGGGCAGAGGAGACGGATAGGAGAGTCTCTATATCGGTCCCATCTGCCGCTACACCGATTGAAGGCACATTAATGACTGTGGAGAATAAAATCATGAAGCCAAGGACTAGACGCCCTCGCAAGTCAGCGCCAGGCGCACTCGAAAGACCCAAGAAGCCGCCATCCACTCTTAATCCTAACCATGGCCGGTCTCGTCAGAAAACGAAAGTGGAAACCCCGGACACCGTGGAATCCACGGAGCCTGTAGCGGCAGAATCTGTGGCTCCGACAGAACCTGCGGCTCCAACAGAACCTGTTCCGCCCGCAGAACAATCCTACACTCCGATCAAACCAGCACCTGCTGTTCAGGAACCCAGCTCAATTATCAACTCCGTCAAATCAAATCCCCGACGCAGGAAGCGGAAGAAGATTGATGGTGAAGAGGTAGTTATGCCAACGGTCGGTAGGCGACGGGCAGTTCCAGAAGAAGTCAAGCGCGTCGAGCCGGAACTACGATTACCACCACTGAAGCCCCAGCCCCCGAGCTCGGTAACCACACGATATGGAAAGCCAGCGCCCCTTGAGCCCACAAGCCCACCTGCGGGGCCACCATTGACCTCTATTTCAGTCAACATGCGGACAGAAAGTGGCACCAAAATATGGAATCCGTTCTTTATCGACGATCCCTTGGTCAAGCACTTCCCGCAACCTACAAGTTGGAGGCAGGTGTCCAAGGCCGAGACGACAATTGTGGTGAAACATGAAAGCAGCGCGGACGAGAAGGACGCGTTATTAGCCCTGACCGGGTTGAGAAGAGGCAACCCGATCATTCACGAACAACCAAATTCTTCACCAAAGGCGGTAAATTCAGATTTGAGGCGATGGGGCACCAGGTGGTCATGTAAGGGATGAGCGAAGTGATTATATATACATGTATTGCAATGATTTATATTCGGACCTGCTGTGTCCGCGACATGGTATTTATTCATGGAGATATGGGAGATGCAACGACGCAGAGATGTCAGAAATGGTCGAGACGCACCCACTCGACAACCACGGTTATACTTTATGAGGCGTTTTAGATACAGGGCATTATACTATGACTACGGTTCAAGCTATTTCTTTTTCGGTTGTACGATGTGGTGAAACTCACATGGCCCCATTGGGAGAATACAGTCATTCGTGTATGCGTCCTAGGCGAACCGAGCAGCTAAATCTCGGCCAAAGCGGTTACAAACGGGCCTTGGCCCATCCAGTGCCGTCCAGCGTCGCAAAACATCCCCATCGCAAGGGCGCCGTTGACGATTCGTTGGGGTGGGGTATCATCACCCAAAAGTTAGTCATGTTTCTAGTCTTGACTCACTAGGTGCATGTAGCAGCAGGTATTTGAGGCCTTCTACCGACTCGAGTCCAAAGTTTTTTTCCCCTTCTCTCTTCTTCTTCATATATTATTATAAACTAGGTTTAAAATAAAAAACCAAACCATGGGCTCCATCGACAAAGATTCGTTAAAAAGCCTTCCCATCCGACACAAGCCAGTGTTTGGGAAGCCGCTAAAGGACCAATTCCTATTTGACCCGGAATGGAGAAACCTGAACCATGGTGAGTCGAGCTCGATCACGACGTCATTCCGCTTTCATTTGCGGGGAAATTCGGACCTCTGAGACGTAAACTTACGTGAATTGTGCAGGCTCATTTGGAACATATCCCAAGGCAATCCGCGAAAAGTTCCGCGAATATCAGGATGCCAGCGAGTCCAGGCCTGATGTCTTCATCAGATACGACTATCCCAAGCTGCTGGACGAGTCTCGAGAGGCCGTCGCCAAGATTATCAATGCGCCCTCGGATTGCGTAGTGTTTGTCGCCAATGCAACCGCAGGCGTGAACACGGTATATCGCAATCTAAAATGGAACCCTGACGGCAAAGACGTCATCATTGCATTCTCAACCATTTATGAGGCCTGCGGCAAGGTCGCGGACTATCTGGTTGACTACTATGAGGGCAACGTGTCGACACACGATATTCCCTTGACCTATCCGATTGACGATGCCGACATCATCCAAAAATTCCGTGACGCTGTGAAGGAAATCGACGCCTCGGGAAAGCGGGCTCGCATCTGCACGTTTGACGTGGTTTCATCCCGCCCGGGCGTCGTCTTCCCTTGGGAGGAGCTCGTCAAGGTGTGCAAAGAGCTCAATGTCATCAGCATGGTGGATGGAGCACAAGGCATTGGCATGGTCAAGCTGGATCTCACAGCCGCCGACCCCGATTTCTTCGTCTCCAACTGCCACAAGTGGCTGCATGTGCCCCGTGGCTGCGCCGTCTTCTACGTTCCCAAACGAAACCAGCACTTGCTGCCGACGACGCTGGCCACGAGCCATGGCTACGTGCCCAAGTCGGTGGACCGCATCTCGCCACTCCCGCCCAGCGGCAAGTCGCCCTTCATCACCAACTTTGACTTTGTCGGCACCTGCGACAACTCGCCCTACCTGTGCGTCAAGGACGGCATCCAGTGGCGCCATGACGTGCTCGGCGGCGAAGACAAGGTCCTCGAGTACCTGTGGGACCTGAACAAGAAGGGCATCGAGCTGGTGGCAGACGCGCTCCAGACCGAGTACATGGAGAACTCGACGGGCACCATGCGCAACTGCGGCATGGCCAACGTCGCGCTGCCCATCTGGGTCGGCGAGAAGGGCACCAAGGGCAAGGAAGGCGACAGCGTCATCTCGGTCGAGGACGAGCAAAAGGCGCTGCACTGGGTCCAGAAGGTCATGGTCGACGACTACAAGACGTACCTGTCCGTGTTCATCCACGACAAGCGGTTCTGGGTGCGATTCAGCGCCCAGGTGTATCTGGACCTGGACGACTACCAGTGGGGTGCAAACATGCTCAAGGAGATTTGCGAGAGGACCGCAAAGAAGGAGTATCTGTAGATGAAAGAGGCGTTGATGTGGATCTGGAACAGGTACAAAAAGAAATAAGAATCTTACTGCTGACATGGATGGGATGAGCCGCATTGGAGCTATGTAAGCATGCGGGTGGCGGAAAGCAGGATAAACCAGAGAAGCCTGCGATTTTCTGGATCAAAACATATGATTCAAATAAACCTAACACTAAATAATGCAATTGATGGGCTTGTCTTGTATATTGGACGTCGTAAGCCTCGAGAACCATTGCCATCATGTACGATACCCTTTCGCCCAATTGGCCAGGAACATGGCGAGGGGCAGGGGTTCGTAAGCTTTTAGACGATCTCCCGCATTTTGGGTCAAGCTGCTTTTCGTAGCTAGTGCAAGTGATGACGAAGAAACGGCGGAAACACATCTAGCAACATCTGGGAAACATGCCCGGGTACCTGGTGAGTCATATTTTCCGATTTGCATATGACGGTTATTCTGAGACAAGGACAAGACCAAGACCCCTGTCTATTTTTAACAGCCCTATAATTGTCTCTCATCGCATGGTGGTCAGAAATAACTCCCAATCATGAAGAACCTGTGCATGGATGTCGAAGACGGCACATCCCAGCAAGCAAGCTCCGCAGTCTAGTAGTGAGCACCCTGCTCCACCATATGGGCATCGATTCTACGAATAGCTTCACATCGACTCTTGTAATTGCAATTGTGTAAAATCAGCAGGACTTCAATTCCTATGCCTATTTGTTTCATCACTCGTGGCGGCTAAATCCCGCGCTCCACTGTCGCAGACAGCTTATCATTTTGCCTGTCCAGCATGGAGTATCCCGCCCATGTATCTCCTCCGTGTGTGTGTGTGTGTGTGTGTGCAACCACGCCTAGTGATTTAGCACTTGAGCTTGTTGCACTTCTTGCAGCTGTCGCGGACTCCGTAGGAGCAGGACAGCTTGCCGTTGCCGCCGCACTGGTAGACGTTACCCTTCTTGCAGTTCAGGGCGCCGTCGCCGCAGAAGAGACCGTTGGGGACGCCGGCGCAGCTGCACTTGGTCTTGACGCAGGAGCGTTTCTAGTGAGCAATCACGGTTAGCTTTGATGGATTGGCAAGTTTCTCTTAGAAGTCCGACGAACCTCGAAGTCGTTGAGATAGGCCGTCTCAGGCTCGGCAAAAGCGGTACGGGGCTAGGTAGGAAACCAGTCAGTTTAATGAATCGAAGACCACGGTGTTTGCTTCACGTACCATGATGTCGTCCAAAGGCTCACGGGGCTGTTTAAGGGATCTAGTCAGCAAAACGCGTTCAAAACCAGTGAGTCTTGCGTTGCTTCACTTACCATAATGTCGTCGTCACGCTCGACAACAGTGTTGGCCATGACGGCGGTGGCGAAAAGGGCAAAGACAATGGAGAACTTCATTTTGACTTTTGGGTTCTAGTACTGAGACTGAGATGGAGTGTGGGTGTTGTTGCTGTTGTGTTGTTGTTCTTGAACTGTGCTGTGTGATGAAGACAGAGGACTCACTTCAAGGAGTCCCAATGGAGGTTTATATAGACGGAAGAGCTCACTACGATTGTATACTAAGCTACACCGTCGCCACTGCAATGACAAAAACAGCCAAGTCGAATGCACATTCAGGGATACAAGGCTCGTCGCCGGCGGTAATGTGGCAAGGACCCCTTGGATGACCCGACGACCCGACTGTGAAGGAAGGAAGGATCAGCAAGGTATGACGAGGCATCCTTGAATAGCATCATAGCTGAGCTAGACTATAGCACAACGTTAACGCCGTTTCAGATGATCTCCAGGCTAGCCCGGGAATGCCGTCCGGATGATTGAGCTTCAACCCAACACCCCAGCAAGCGTCTACCGAAGCAAGCCCAGAAACAGCCAATTACAGTACACAATAAAGGGAAAAAATAGCTTCTCAAGAGCTTTTGGTATCAATGCGCTGAGTTAGCTCTGGTCTTTATCTCCCAGTGGGGGTTGAAGAGACATGGTCATAGTGCTAGAAACTAGCTCAAGAAGCAGATGAAACGGCACTATTAGTGCGCCATGGATCACTACAGATTGGAATGGATCCAATTCCAATCGTTCTATTCTCCCAGAACATTTAAGCGTAATACGCGTCAAAGTTGGTCCGTTTAGCTTGCCCTTAGGAACGGGGTAACCTTGCCAATGCGCCGGCGTGCATCGTGTACCGCTATGCTGAGTGGTACAAAAGTCAACACGACGAATACGATATGTTGGAAGCATTAATCTGAGGTAGCATTGGGATGGGTGCCTGAAATAGTGTTCCAACCCGGCGGCATATCCAGTAAGATGAGCGATGATCCGGCAACTTGATCCGCACACATATTGGCACAGTAGAGCTGGACAAATGACTGGTCAAGTTTGGCACGACTCAATCCAGCTTGACGACCGACACTTGTGTTTTCAGCTCGGCATTAGCAGCCACTCTCTGGTGTGCCACGTGCCTTAGTGTCGGAAATAGCTAGCTGTAGTTGAACCCCAAGCACAAGGATTGGCAATGTCACGGCATTTCAGCTCCAGTGGGGACAGTGGACCACCATGCGTTTCGCCCTCGCATCTCGCCCAGTTTGCATAGCACAGTCGGCCTAATTGCCTGCAGCCATGACATCCTGGCGATGTCGGCCGTTTGCTGTCTTTTGGGGGCTTTCGAGTTGCCTCCATCAAGGTAAGCTTAATTAGCACACTTTAATGGGAACGGACGGACCACCGGGCCATCGGTCACCCCCGTTAGGGTTGGTTCAGACGCTCTGAGCGTTTAGCTCCTCTTCCACCGACGTAATACGTAATCTTACATCAATTAATCAGAGGGTCCAAGGGAAAGCTGTAGGTGACCGGAATGGGCGCTAGCACATGTTGGCTTAGCATCGAGACGATTCTAGAACTGGAAGTTGATTGCCGATTTGCGGGGAGGAGGAGCCAGACAAGGCTGACTGCGACCCTATGACATAGCAAACGAGAGCATCCGTCAATACGTTAATAAGATCAACAGGGCCTCGCCAGGGTTTTTCGTACGGCGATTATTCAAAAGGGCAACTCCCGTTGCCCAAGCCACGTAGCGCGTGATATAATGCACAATAGGGAACACCAGCCATACAAAATGCCCTCACACTACTGCCTGCACGTCCAACCTGCCCTATCGGAAAGGGTTTCGCGAGGGGCACTGCCACAATTTCCAGCCGCAGGGCGATCTCGCCCAGTCGTCGTGTGACAGACGGACGCCCTGCAGCCGTTCGGCTTATGTCAAGTGATGCGATGCGTGCTTCTTATAAAGTGTTCTAGAAGCGCCATGAGCACCCAAGTGCCAAGATCGACCTTGCAACAAGCTCCCAAGCCAAGACAGTCCATCACACCTACTTAATTTCTCCGTCCAAACCCCAATCTACAAAATGGGCAACCAGCAGTCCGCTCAGTCCCACCAGTCCCACAGCGGCTACACCAACATGGACGACGACGACACCAAGAAGAGCGTGCTGGAGCGCGTGCGCGACAGCAACAAGCCGGTCCCCATCAGCAACAAGCCGGTCCCCATCAGCGATGAAGACCTCGTCAAGTACACGGGCAAGACGCGCGAGGAGATCATGGCCTGGGCTGAGAACAGGCCCAGGGTGGGCAAGAACCAGCTCGTCAGTGAGATCCCCTACCAGGGCAATCCTGGGGCAGGTGGAGTAGGAGGGATGTGATTGACGAGGTGGAGCGACGCGGGGGGAGAGGAATAATGGGCAGAAGCGGGGAACGAGGCTGATGATGGGATCTGAACGGGTTGCGTTTTTGGCCGGGCTGCTCGATGATATATCCTTTCTTGCGATGAATGTATATGTTTATGATATCAATGATGTTTTTTGCAGAAATGGATTAATGGAAATATCATCTCTACAATTTACCAAGCTGACGAAGCATCATCTCGATGGCGTGTTGCTGATCCCCAGTTAATAAATCACTCATCCCTGCTGTACATCCCACCATAGGCTTTCTGCGCGAGTCTGGGCGTTTTTTGTAAACAAAATAGAGAGAGAAGAGAGTAGAGGTTCAAAGTAGAATATTGTTCTAACTTGTTGAATCATACATAGTTTAATAGCTTTTCACGTCAGCATCTAAACAAGACACCAAGGACACAAGCTGTCGGAACCCCGCCCGACTCCACGCTTTCAAATGCCCGACACTAAGATCTCACAGAACCCGTCCATCGTCAAATAGTATTGTAGAGGGTTCGTCAAACACCAAGCCTTTGGCTCAGAAAATAGATAATATTGTGTATCCATCTTTGCGCACGCCAAGGAAGCATCCTATATCACAAGACATTCCAAAAACTGAGCACACGAAGTCATCTACCACCCACATGGCCCAACCCAATGCTGCTGGGGACAAGCCAGGCAGGGAGCTGACCAGCACAGCCACGTGCAAGGTTTGTCTCGACCTGGATGGCATTCGCGTCAAGAAAGAATCCGCTCAGGTCCACGGTCACGCGCCGGGCCTCGAAGAAATATCGCAGTCGGCACAGGGCTGTATAGGATGCGACATCCTGCAGCAAGCCACAAAGCACTGCTACCCAGAAGTATTTCCCGCCGCCGAATACTACCGCGTCTTCGTTTCTTTCTTTAGAGGTCACAAGAACCAGTTCCCCAATGACGTCTTGGGTCTGTCAGTCTCCCCAAAGGATTTTCTCGAGACTGAAGAGGATCCTCTACAAAATGTGAAGAATGGATGGAGGAAACGGGTTCTGCACATATATTCGATAGATGGTATGCTAAACACATGCACTAAGACCGATTATGATTAACGTGAGTGCAGGAAAGCCATGCCCTTTGCCAATATTCTTATCTGGTACTCTTCCTTCTTCCAAACCTGACATTCTGGCAACGCAGGTGAAGGAATGGATCACAAGATGCGAATCAGACCATAACGAATGTAAAACTGCGGCCGAACGTGTTCTACCCAGGCGTGTTGTACAAATAATCCCCGGTTCAACGCCAGGAAACTGCAAAGTACGACTACACGAGACAGCTCCGTCCGAACGAGCCCCATATGTCTGTCTCAGTCATTGCTGGGGCAAGCATCAGATTATCACCACCGACGGGAAGAACTTCAAGGAGCACCTCACAGAGATACCATGGAACTCTCTTTCTACCACATTCCAAGATGCGCTTGATTTTTCCTGTCGCATAGGTATTGAGTTTGTCTGGATCGATTCCCTCTGCATCATACAAGACTCAAAATCTGATTGGGAAGCAGAGGCAGTCAAGATGGCCTCTTACTACTCCAACGCCGATCTCACCATTGCGGCTTCAGCTGCCAAGGACGGAACAATTGGACTATTCCCAAAGAGGGTCGGTACTGATGAGCCGATGGAGATCCACGGAAATGCCAGAAATGGCCAGCCATTCCATCTCGTCACAAGGACGGCGATTGATCACCCTTTTGAGGTAGAAGAAGATGATCTCGATCAGTTCCCTCTTACAAAGAGAGGATGGGTCTACCAAGAGCACATACTTTCTCGGCGGTTTCTCCACTTTGGTACACGAGAGCTCGTCTGGGAATGCCACTCCAGCACGCACTGCCAGTGTGGGATGATTCCTCAAAAACCTCGATCCGACCACGCCACCAACCAAGTCCTCAGCGCTGCAAAGTACGGTCTAGAGACAAATGATGCTCACAAAAGACGCCAGCTTTGGTATGATAATGTAGAGAGCATGATGAACCTCGACTTTACATACGTCTCTGATCGGTTGGCTGCAACAGTAGGTGTAGTCACTCTGCTTTCAAGAGGATACAAAGGCCGGTACTTGGCTGGTCTGTGGGAGGATTCGCTTATTCCAGATCTATGCTGGGTCATTACGGAGAATGGGGAGCGTCCACGGGAACTCAACGGCGTGCCATCATGGTCATGGGGTTCTGTTTCTGGTGGCTTTGCTACGTTGTGGTGCCAGAGCGATCTCACAGACCCCGACGTCATAATGGTCGCGCGCGTGGTGAAAGTTGACTGCCTACCTGATCCACCGCCTCTCATCGGAGCTTTGACTCATGGGGCACTAGTTCTTGAGGGTAGAGCGGCCTTTGCTACAATAATGGATGATGGAAATCAAAGAGGACTGAAGCGCTTGCTGACTATCAAAAGCGAGAGCCCGGAAGAGTTCCGCGATGGGTGGTTCTTCAATCCAGACACTAGGGATTTTATGGAACACCTGCCACACGTAGAAGTCTACTTGCTCAAGATGACGCAAAAAGGAACCGGGGCTCTACAGCAGTCGGCAGTTTTTCTAGTCTTGCAGCCGCACAAGACAAAGAAGGAATCCTTCCAAAGAGTTGGTCTCTTGAGAGCCAGGATCAGAAGACGCCCTGGGCAACAAGTGGTCAATGATACTTTTCTTCATAGATTCGATGAGCTTTCGGAAACTTCAAAAGTCCAGATTGAGTAACCCTTTACAGGGAAGTACGCGACATATCACCCACAACCTTTATAGTCACACTAGAGTCATTCCAATTTTGTGCAAGCATTTCATATTGGACAGCGTAATGGCAAAGCTATGTTTTCAATCTGAGCTTTCCTTGCTTGAACCCATTTTCCCATTGGTAGAATATCGCCATATCTCAATTCTGAAACGAGTGACAACAGACAATATCTCAAATGAGTGTGGTAAGATGGATCCCTGAGCCTTCCGTTATGTTTCTTGGAGGCTCCTTTCGTGCGCTTTCTCAAGATTTACAGGTCGTTCTGCTTCTTGCGAACGTCAAAGATCTTGAGCGCTTCTTCAGCAGCCTTGAGGCCACTAAGAGCCATGGCACCAAAGGTTGGGCCTAGTCAACGTCAGTATTAATTACAATCTGTTTGTTTATTTCTTCTTACCCATGCGGTTGGCTCCATCGACTTCGGAAAGCTCCATGCCTCCGACGATGAGACCAGGAACAATCTCACGAGTGTTCTTGACGATAGCGTCCTCGGCAATGTTCATGTCCAGGCCGCGCATGCCGCCGAGCTTCTCGATGCGCTGCATGCTAACAAGACGCTTGACAGAGAAGGCTCCCATGGGGCCATCGTGGCCAGTGGTGGAGATGACAACAGGAGCGTTGATGGTGTTGGGGTCCATGCATGACTGGTCATCGTGATGCATAGACACAAGAGTCCAGTTGGTGACGACACCAGCGATACGGACACCCTCCTCGGAAGGGCGAGTGATGAGATCCTCAACACATGTGGCGTTGAACAGCTTCACGTTGGGAAGCTGGAGAACCTTGGACATGATGGTGGAGGTAAAGAGGGCGGCGTGCTTGACCACGACATAGTTGCCCTCGTCCTCGTATGGGACACCAACTTCACGGAGGAATGCATCGGCAGGCTTTCGCATCACCATGGCCGAGAAGAGCTGTCCACCCAACCAAGCACCACCACCGGGGGAGACGGAGGCCTCGATGATGGCAATCTTGAGGTCAGGGCGTTCTCTGCCCAGGATGTAGGCAGTGCTCAGGCCGCAGGAACCAGCGCCAATGATGACAATGTCAGACTCGGCATATTCGTCCAAGTCCTTGAAGTAGCGGCTGGTCATGGCGCGAGAGACCTGGCTCTCGCGGATGGGGGCAAAGGAGAAGTTATCCCACTGGCCCATCATTTCCTCAACCGTCTTGGTGTTGGTGCCAACATTGACGGGGAGTTTAGAGGTAGGTCTAGCAAGCTCAGCAGAGCGGTTGGTGGGGGAGACGGCAGCAGGAGGGCTCATGGTGGACCTAGGTTCGTTAGGAACTACAAATCTTGGGGGGAGGAGAGCATGATCCTTTCGCTGGTATTATCCAGATCAAGTTCAGGGCCGTATAATCTCAGCCACCCTCCACCTCTCCTTGCCCAATGCTTCGGTGTTTGATGGCACTGGAGACATTGGAACCAAGGAAAGGAGGAGAGGGCACCGGCTCATGCGAGTTACATTACCTGAATGATTCAGATCAGGTTTGGATAATAATAAACCACCGAAAGGTGCCATATTTGCGGCTGCTCGACGGGAATCCCGTACCGCTTGAGATGATTGGATCTAGAGGTGTTACAGGTGTCAGCGCTGATACAGCGCTCATCATGAGGGACAAACCTTGGGGGGTTTTGGTTTTTTTTAACAGCTGTAAAGCTTCTTGTTCAGTTTCGAGGATTGATGGAAGATGATGAAGGAGAGAAGAAAGGAAAGGACTTCTCGGATCATGAGCTATGCGTATTTAAAGTCTAAAGAATATGCCGCAGATGAGGGGTAGGTAGTTGATATCATCCATGTGTCATGGCTCTTTGATCGGCCTCCTAAAATCGGCCCTCGGGTACGATGCAACACCCAGCAGTACAATTATTAAATTTGTGGGGGTCGCCAAGGCATACCCTATCAGCTCTTGTCCTTTGAGGATTAGTCCAGCATTGCAAATAAACAGCGCGGGTATAATTGACAGGGTTGCGTCATGTCAATTGGAGGTATTTGCGTGTTTAGCACGGGGTGTCCAAATGAAGTCCGAAAATGAAGTCGACTGGCAGGTTCAAGCTCTCAGCGTGATACAGCAAATCCACATTCTTTTCCTGGTATTTCTCTTTTTTTGTTCATGCCAGTTTCAACATACACATTTATTTGAAGCTAAAATTGCTAAACAATCCCGGTATTTCCGAAATCTATGAGTTACTTTGGCATTGCAAAAGTATCTCTGTCTCTGCCCTTGGCGGGGATTAGTTTCCGGGGCCCGCTTATCCTCGGAATTCCATTCAACGGAACCGCCGTCTTCGGCTCCCGGGCCACTCCCGATCGGCCCTTTCAACAAATCAAGGAGCTTTTGTTTTGCCCAATACAAAAACCGTTGTCACGAAGAAGCTTGGATGTGGATGCGCCACCATCGACGACGCATGTGCCCAACAAAGATGGCAGGTTCGCTTAATTTCATGTGATTCTCGCCCTCGTCAGCACACGCACCAAGCTGTATCAAACTGCTCGTTTTTGCAGATCGAATCAATTCATATCCTATTTATATTCGGCAAAGCTTTTCAAGCACAAGTCGACGATGTCATTCGACACAGCCCTCGGAATGCTTCTGTCGAGGATGCGTAGCCAAATCAACTCGACTCTCGAGAATTCATGCCCAGTGAGCCGAGTTCAAAAGCTAAGTTTAGAGTAACTGGTGGTACTAGATGCCTTGGACAGCTCCAGGGCAGTAGTACGCTTCGTGGTTAGATGTCGTGAAGATTGGCAAAAGCCATAGGCATGGCGAGCAAAAGGACGATTACTTCATGATAAAACACAGGCATTACATCCTCAGCAGTTCAATTGGACACAATATTTCAGCGGGCCAAATGCATGATTAAGCAACAAAAACATCATGCCAGCCACAGGTATCTGAAGTTTCGAGGAACCCGGATAGTTCCGCAAGGCAAGATTACAGGACATTGGATGTTATCACATGGAAACCTCACCAGGTAAATAGTGCCCAATGCAACTTTGCGGCCGCTACCTAACTTCCTTCTCCAATCTGATTTCGAAACACGACCCCGGCACCTTGCCCTGTAAGTTAGAATCACACCCAAGTTAGCGGAGATGGATGGTGGTAGTTAGCGCCCGATGCAACCGAAACACGGTGGCAACAGTGCAACCCTCCAGATCCTCCCCTTGTCTAAGGAACCTGCATTGATTCACCATGGCAATGCGTCGCAAATCATAAAAGGTAACCTATGCTTAGATCTGCGCCAAAAAAAAAAAAAAAAAACCCCGTCCATTATTGAAGTAACCCAAAATGAGAACATATCGGCCAGGGTTTCAATCTAGTGCACCAAGTGGGTGAACTAAACGATAGCGACTCTGCTGACTATTTCTAAATTTTGCTGTACTTTCTTTATTCGCATCTCTCCAGTGTGCTAAATGTTCGTGGGCTACACAAATTATCGTGCTTACACATTCTCGGTTGCTCAAAAAGTTTATAGAAAGTGTATCAGCGAGCTACCATGTCTTACCCAAGATGCAACACCAATACATCCACACAGTTGTGATAAACTCCAATACGGCCCTCTTTCCAGTAATAAAAACTTTGACACCTTAATGGTCATATTTATTTTTCTAGAAAAATGTTCTACTAGATGATTTGGCTTCTGAACTCGTTATCTATAAATGGGCTGACTTTTACTATAGGGTAGGGAGATGGTACCGGAGATCCTCTTATGCCCCTTCTGGAGTGAATTATTGTAGTCCATAGTTTCAGAAATCACTATTACTTATATTTTTAAACCGATTCTATGCATTCTTTGGTAAATATTCGTACCCAAGCATAACAATGGCCACAGAGAAAGGTATATTAGAGGATCATGAGAGACATGCCGACCCAAACAGAAATCTTTCCAACACAAAGGTTCGGCATAGCTAAAAACTGTGACACCAAAAATACCGACATCATGTCCAAAAAGACACTGTTTAGGATAAACAGTTTCTTTTGCATTAATAATAATAAGGAATCAAAGCTTTCCACCCAATCCTTCTCTATACTGCGACGCCTCACAACCCCCCAAAAAATCCCAGGATGAGAGTAACTTATCCCGGTGCACTGGGAGGACCTTGGAAGACTATGTCGTCGCTAGAGTTTTAAGTTTAGAAAAGGCTCATTTTGACTCGGTCTTTGTCAACTTCGATCTCGTTTTCGGACACGGAGGTTTCGGAAATGTGGATTCATGTCGCAGGGTCTAGGTTTTTGTCGAGGTTCCATCGAGGATTTATTCCACCATTATCACTTCCTCCCTATCTCTTCCACCGCCACTGGAAACAATGTTGTTCCCGAAAAGAGTATTCGATAGTCTCATTTGTGAAAGGCATTGTCCAACACAGCCTTGGTCGATCTGGTAGGTTCTAATATCGTGTTTTGGATGTAACTTGGCGCTATCGGTGCGTCAATGTTTTCGAGGAGGCACGGGACGATGTAGGAGTTTCCTGTTCGCATCGGGTTCGAAAAGTATATGACGCTATACAAGTGTATGGCTATTAATGGTTATCAACCATAACAACAACCTGGCCATCTCTATTTCCACCCCCATTGGAGGAGCTGAAGACTCTATAATAACAGAAGACTTGTCCTTTTCATCGATCGGCTTTCTGACGACGGGTTTTTTCTTTCGATGGCGGTGAGGTTACGGAACTTTGCTACACACAACCTATCAGTAATACCCAGACCCAGCGATTCAGTCGAAGCGACCATGGAACTCTCGCGTTTCGTTCGCCCCAAGTCGATATAAGCAAGAATAACAACAAAAATACCCCCAGAACGAAGTCAGGGAGCATCCGAGTCCAGCAGAACAGGGAAAGACCACGCAACTCGACTCCCTATTTATGAGAATGCGGTCTGCAACTCACCCCGTGACGATGCTAGCAGAGCGGGCCCTGCTACCGTCGAGGAAACTCGCGCAACTCTCTTTCTGCCGCAACAAGGGTGTCGACCTTAGCCAGCTTCTGCCGAACTCACGCTTGTCAGGAGCGATCTGGAGCCCATCGTCGATCTTAGCGGCCCCTCTCCCCCCCCAGAAAAAAAAGGTGGTCGAGTTCTACCTTTATTTCTCTGCAAAAGCCGGACAATGGACATTGCTCCAAGACCCGCGCTGATGCCGACGATGATCTGATTGCCGACTGTAAGTGATGCCATCTCAGAGACATGGCGTTGTTGCGCTTGACTCGGGCAAACATTTGACTCGATCGTTGACGCTAGGCGAGTAACAGCGGCCAAGGGCCACCTCTTCCTTGCCCCCCCCCCCCCCGGTCGAGGTGCACGCAATTGACGAGCGCGGCAAATGCGGCCCAGAGACCAGAAAAATGCGAAAGCGACGATAGCTGCGACGGGCGAAGATGGTGGAGTTGACGGTCCCCGTTTGCGAAGCTCGAAGTGTGCAGCAACCCGCGCAGAACAGCATCGTCGATGCAAAACTTCACGTTGGAGAACCAAGGCCATCAAAACACACCTTGACGACTTCTGCGGTTACGACACCCGCCTCCCAACGTCACCCGGCCGATCAAGAAGGACGTACAAGTACGACGATGTGACGCTGCAGCCCCTGGGCGTGGTCGAAATCCACGGGCCCGGACGGATGTAACGCTCCCGACAACCAGGATGACTTCGCTCGCTTGGGATGTCTGCAAGGGACGGGTCCCTGAACGTCGCCGTCTATGGTCAGCCGGAGCCAGAATACGACGGAGGGGATATTTCCTTGAATATACACGCAATCAGGGCAGTTCTAGCTGGTGCATAGGCTTCTGGATCTGTAGAATGGCGTTGGTTTCAACTGTGATGGTATCCTCGGGTCACGTACCGCTATTTTGTTAAAAAATATCCAACGTCACATCAATTAACCGGACATGCCGACTGAAGCGTAGTTCTATTTAATTATGATATTATTATACAATATCAATTCGCTACAGCCTGGAAACATCTGGGGTTCACCATGTGTTTCGATGCTTCAAAACATCGAAGATCTATTCATATTATCACAGCAATTATTTGATATACTCTGTAGATGCAACTGGATTTACCGCTATCCAAGTATACTGCATCATTCAAGAATGGTTCTACTATGGTCTAGAAATGTCTCCCAAAGAATTGCCAGTTTCCACATCTGCAATCTCTACCCAACAATTTTGTTCCTTCATGCCAAAACACGCCAAGAGCACCAACAATCGCTTTCATCAAGAGCCCCCCTCAATACAACGCAATCCCTAACACCTACCAAAATTCTCAGCCATTCTAAACATGCTAATTCGCAAACAGAAGGCATGTGACCAGGCGTGAGGCCCTCGAGCAGATAATGACGCTACCACCAAGGCGGTCCCATGACAATGGCTATATCGCCTCATTTTTTGTCCTAGTTGAAATCACATAGACTACCAACGGCCGCAGTGCATTGAATTCGCTGCATATTCAACGTGTCGCAGCTGCAGGAGCCAGCAGCATGTGCCCCGGTCCTAATTCGGACGTGATTGCTTGCTTACCCACTAATTGAGGCCCGAATATGCATCCTGTCGCAAAGGGGCTGCCACGAAGATGGTTTTGAATTCTGCACCCGATGTCGTTCTCGGATACATCCGCATTCTTGCCCAGACCCAGAATAGCATCATAGACATATGGACGAGGGCATGGGAATGTTGCGGTGTCCGCTCCAGCAGGCAGCGAGATTTGGCATCGGCTTCTGTCCAGTGGGCTCAGAGAACGTCGCAAAATTCTAAGACAGCAGCTGACGGGACTGGCTGAAAACACAGCACCAGGATCTACATGCATGACGGCGGGATTGATTGGTGATTTTTTGCACACCGACACAGCAGTGCTACTTCTCTTTCCAGACGCCTGCCGAACTTCGCGGCGCATCTTCGTTACATTGGCGAGTTAGTTCCTGCAGTAGAGTTACAACCCAGAGGCATGGCCCACAGCCTTGGGCCGTCACAGTCAGTCGTGATAGATCGGCATTGGCCATTTAGATACAAGGCAACTCATCACCTGCACAAAGCATTTCACACCGCTCCTAGGGCTGGAATGCCAAAGCGCGTGACAGAGTTTGGCGTCGATCGGAGCCCGAGAATCACGCACCCGCGGGCCCCATCGCAGCAAATGCCTTTGGCACACGACGCTCCAACATGTCTCAGAGGGCACCAAGATGCAGGAGAGGAAAGGTCCGAGCCCGCAACAAACACCACCACCACCACCACCACCACCAGCTCACCACTTGTAACCGGAAACGGCAGTCAAGAGTGAGGAGGAGGCTATGTCCCTGCCGCCCTGGCAGCATTTCTCCGGCGCGGAAAGGTTCAGGCCGAGAGACACGCAACGTTGTGACGGTTCTTGCGCTATGTCTCACCTGTTGGTGCCATTGCGAGCCCTCGTCGTCGACGACTCAAGCCACCCCGGAGTCTCGACTGTGAAATGCGTGAGCGGTGGGTAATCCGTACTTCGTCTCGGCGAGTTGCGGGCAAGGTGTTTGTGAGCACATTATCCCGCCCAATGCTTCCAGTTGCCGCAACAAGGTCTATTTTTCCTCTGCTGCTGGGCCGCCAACCATCTTGCCCATCTTGGGCCTATTCCGTCGCGCCTCATGCGCCGTGTTTGCAAATCGCTGCTTTGACGATGTCTCACGGATAGTACGCCCGAGAAGCCGAACCCGCCTCGGCGGCATAGGCTCTCAGGAATACCGGGGCTAACAGCGGCCCCGTCATCACACTGCCCCCAACTCCGCCGTCGATGACTGCCTGCGAACCGGGGGTCTATCAATCGTCGTTAAGTCGAGCCATGCCGGTGTAATTCGGGCATCCTGATAGTTATCGCCGTCGCACACCAAGTTGGCCAGGTCAAGCGCCTAAGCCACTCTCGACCCAGATCTTGCACCCTTGTTGACACTCCCGTGTCTCACCAACACCCACTGCCGCCATAAGGCAAGACACCACCGCCTCGCAGTCCGGTCTCCGCAACCAACGGCCCAGCAAGAAGCCCGTAAACCTTCTCTCTAGGCCACTTCCCCCCCACGCAAAGCTCCTGTCAGTTCGTCCTCCCTTGGGCTCCCGTTCCCCGCGGATCCGCAACGCGGTTGACCAGCCGTGAGCCACGCTTGGCATCCTTCCGCGCCTCACCTGAGCCCAGCCTTCCCCGGTCGGAGGCTTCGACGACATACATGACTTAGTGTGCGGTGGATGTAATTGCCCTGGTCCACAGGTGAGAGTCCGAAAGAGAGGTTGTGCCGAGTCGGCGTTAATCAGTGACGGCCTGCACATTTGACAGCTGGGCAGGGGTCGGAGCCGCCACGGCCAAAAGATCAGCGCATCACGAAATTACCAGGGTCCCCACACCGATCGACGAGGGCCAGCCGACTCCAAATCCAGAAGGCTGCTAAGATGCTGACAGGTCCAAGGGTGCAAGCAAGTGTGCAAGTGCACTGTCCTTGCGCATGTACAGGGAGCCGGTTATGCAGGCCATGGGGGACAAAGCTTTGGGGCCACCAAAAGTTGCTTTTTTTCTTCTCATCTCGAGAGAGGTCACCACCGCCCGGGGTTGGCTCTCCGGAGTCCGCTTTGCTTTTTGAGAAGCATCTAGATGCCAGCAGAGTCGCTGTCATAGGCCGCTCAAGCCCTTTGTGATGCCAGACCCGGGTCCGGGTGTTGAAGTGCATCCATATCGACGTTGCACATCTGCACAAGGATGCAGGTCAAGGCGCAGGCTTGTTGGCCAGGACCTTTCCTCGTGTCGGAGAGCCATGCTCTCCATTGGATACTCGTCTTTCTCCATCACATCTCAGAAAATCGTAGGGTCCAGGGGACCAAAGCCTAACAAGCGGCTCTCAGCTCTCCTGCTCCCATCATACGAGGCCATGACTTGTGTGGCTCTCCGTCTGTGCGTGCATCTTTCATCTCTGACCTGGCTCTTGGTTCCCCAGTCCCCTGACCTAGAGATGGCTGGCTGCAACTGTATTTGCCAGCAGAGCGGTGCATGCAAGGGCACTCCGCTTGGCATGTGCTAGGCACTGAAGTAAATGCTGATCATCTGAAGACGCCTCCACCTACTTACTCGCAACATACTCACCTCGCTAACCGCAGGAGAAGAAAAAAGACTGGGCTGCTTTATTTCCTTCCTTTCTTCCGCGCTCGATGTGATAGGATCCCGCTTTGACATATTCGGCGTTCTGTCCTAACTGCAAAAGGGTGGTGGCGAACAGTCGATAATGCCAGTTCGCATCATAGTGATGCGTGATGTGTGAGGCTTGATATACTCTTGGCGCACGGGATCCGTATCCGTTTTCTGTGAGCAAATGCACTCGTTTGTTATTGTTTCCTTATACTGTGTCGATTGGGTTGCACGTATCAGCCCCCAGAAGGAATTTCTGTTTGAGCAAGGATATCCCATCCCGGGGAGCTGCCCGTCATCTGCAGGACAGCTGTGGGGACAAGACGGAAAATCTAATTCCATGAAGCAGATACGTTTGCTCCTGGCTCAACGGTTCCAGCAGTGCATCGTGGCTTCTTGCAGTACAAGTTTGTTGTTTCGCGACATGTTTTGACGCAGTAAAACTTTTCTTGTGTCCCGCTGGCCTTTTTTTTTTTCCTTCTTTCTATCTTTGTATAAGGTCTAATGATGGTAGCGGAAGGACAAGGGATTTTAGCTACTGAGACTGTTAGCCTTCTAGAATATGCATCACCTGGCCAGACCGCAATTGCATCGAGTCCAGCGTCCACCAATTGTGTGGATTCATGATTGTTGAGCTGTACACGCAGGCATGTCCCCCTGCGTAACATCGCGAAAAACATTGCAGAAGTATGATTCTACCCAAATGGACCACCAGGGAGGAAGGGAAAAAAAGCATACTCGATTTCGAGTTGCCAGCGCGAAGGGATTAATTTGGCCACCTCCAGTGTGTATTAAAAACTCCCGACTGGGCGACCAGAAATCGGAATGCCCGTGGTTCAGGGTAGCAGAATACACGCAGGTGTGACTTCGAGAGACGGATAAACTAATTGTCGTCCCCGGGTGCTTGGGTTGGCCATGGAGACAATGGACTTGCTTTTTCCCCCCTTCCCCTCCTCCCCTGGACTTTCGCTCCAAGGCGTGGAAAGGCCGCATACTCGCCGAGCTTGGATGAGAGCGAATGACGACAGGACGCGAATGCTGCTGCATAGTGTTATGATCTTCTCACCCCATGCGTATTTGTCCGTGATATTGCGAGATTGGCGGTATGACTGCCGCTTTCGCTTCATCACGGCCTGGCAAGCCGCAAAAGTTCCGGGTCGAATGTGAGGGATGGTGCACCTAGGGCGGCATGTATTTCTCTATTCTTTGTGGGCTCTTGCTGCTCCCATGGATGGTGGCTTTGAGAGCTATCGAGGCGCTTAAGGGAACCTCACCGGATGGCCAATTTGCCAAGTGGGCTCGGTCAGTGCCCTTAACGCCCTCGCGACAAGGATACCGTCCCCAAGGTCGGGACTCGTCCAGCGTGGCTAGTCCGTCTTTTTCCATGTCCCCCGCGCCTTAATTGCTGGTGCTGCCTCTAGCGCAGGGAAATTGGTTAGAGGGGAGGAAAGTTCTTGCTCGGGGCGCTTCCCTCCCTGTTCGGGTTTGGCTTTGGACGGGAATATGCAGATCTTGCTGACAGGGGACAGGGTTAGGAGCCTAGTCATTCCCAGATCTGTGGATGTGCAGTCCTGGCCCTTGCTAGTCGCATAGTGGGGGAGGAACTAGATCATGGGTGCTAAAATCATCGATCCCCTTGCGTACATGTTTGGCGGATGCCTGGCCGTCCTGGTCAACGCCTCTTTTTTCCCTACCGTTTGTGAAGTAGGCTCCACAATCAAATCGGCTTCTCTCGCTCCCGAGATCAAAATATTGCTATTGTTCGTCGAGCTGGCTGGTTCCAAGGGCGCTCATGCGCCTCAGAAACGAGTGGGGGTTGGGCAAAAAGAAACAAGGTCCAACGCCGAACTGGGGTCACGCCCCTAGAGAGATTGACCGCCCTGCCATTCCTCTGTCTGCCGAGCGCCCAGGAATTGTCGGTACAACGTGAGACCTAGTCAACATAGTGGACGGATGCATAGTGGCGGGGTGTGTAAATAGCCCAGAGTAACAGGTCATCTGCATTTCGAGAGCCTGGATCTCAGGGACCTCATGGATTACACCATTACGAAGTACAGTCGTGCCTCACCTTTTGCGGGATGTGACATTGGAGGACCCCATGGAACACTATCGGAATGGCCGAGGAGCCCATGGCGCATGGCGATGCAACGGGCCCTTGGTATAGGTCCGCAATTGCTTTTTTTCCCTTCTCCCCTCTGATAGTTAGGCGAGAGGTGGCATAACTTTCTTTTTCCTTGGGGTCCCTTTGCATGTTGTGCTAGGTACCTGAAGAGCGGTGTTTCCGAACCTGCACACCCACAGCTCGTATTAGCAAGTGTGATTCCCTTGCAGTGCAGGGCGACTTGTATGGCCAGTACGGATACTACTGCAAACCCTCAATCTGATCGGATCCTTGTCACTGACGTCGCACGGGCTCTGGTATGATGCAAGCTCGTCTCGAAACCATCTTTTCAAGGGTCGTGGGGTTGTGGCGGAGAGTGCCCCTCCGATCGGAGCGCAACGAGCCACCTCCCACTGGGAGTGTTGTCTGGTCAGCACCTCTTGTTTCACAGCCTTGCTATAGCTGCAGGATCTAGGCCAACGTTGAGGTTGAGATGAGGCACAGCGGAACTCTGGGCAGTTTGTAACCAGGAAAATGTTCTCGCGTTCTTTTGAGGCCCGTCTCATGTGCATTGGAAGTCGATCCATTCTGGATGCGCCGCCGTAAGTTTTGCAGTGTGCATGCGTGGCAGCATGACATCTGCGTATCTGAGGAGCGGTCAAGATATAATCGGATGCCAAGAAGAGTGCCATAGCGTGTATGGCAAGCGGCACTGAACTCTGTGGGTGAACGAAAGGAGACGATGACGCTAACCCAACCTCATCGACGTCTGCATCCCAACAAAGACACCATTGGCCATTGTCCCCCTCATCATCGTGCAGCCACACAACTGGTTCAGTCGGCCGTTGAACCTGAGCTCCCGACTTGCCCATGTGCGTAGAGGGGCGTGGTGTAACATGACTTGAAGCTACATATGTTGGATGCGGGGGATGTGCTGCTGGCTTCGGGTTCGGCCTTGGGAAGCGGCTGGTTGGTACGTGGCTGCATCATGGGCATGGGATTGAGGGCGAGCAGGGGTTGTGTAGTATTCGGGGTGCTGCTGAAAAAAAGCGGACTCGGGGCGGCTCATGGGATGTTAGTCTAGTTGCGACGGTGACGGTGGTGGTGGTGATGGAGTTGGCGACAGCCATACGCTCGGTTCTCGGCGAGTGGCCGCGACGTAATGTGATGTGACGGTATACACTGGCACTGGTGTTGCAAAATGGGGTGGTACCTGGGAAAAAAAGAAAGGAAGGAAAACCCAAAAAATGAAAAACAAAGCCCAGGCGGAAGGAAAGGTCTGAGCGATGACTAAATGCGCTGCTGGATTGAGTTTAATCGTTGCTGGGAATAGGGTAGAGGTTAGCTCGCGATGGTCATGACACGGACTTTTGGCACCTGCCTCATTAAACGTCCAAACAACTCTAAATTGACATGCAACGAGCCTAATGGCATCATTGACAGTAGTCAAATTTCAGAGCATTTAAAAAATTAATTTTAAACACTGGTGCTGCCAGGTGGTTGCCATTTACTGTGCCCCCGCGATGTTTACATGTATGGTTGCATCACCATTTGCGGCAACAGACGCGGGAGACGCGACCTGCCCATTTCAGCCCACCGTGGGGTGCGGCTCGCATCCAGAAACGAGACTTGTTAGCGAAGTGCTTGTGGCCGTAGCCCAGGTCGCATGCTGCTGTTGCGACAGACATACACGGAGGTGCAAGGTACTGTCCCGATACTGGTCGCATCCCTGGAATTTACATATGATGGCAGTCACACTGGCGGATGGTAGCCAACGCCAGCGTCAGAGACGAAGCGCCGGCCAATGCGCACTGAGGGAATCGACTTCCGACCCGGCATACTGGTGCCACGCCAGGCTGCCCATCCCATTGGGAATTTCGACTATCTTACGCACGGCCGGGTGTTACCACAAGAGTGCTCGAGCTGAGAGGTTTTTTTTTTTCTCGGGGAGGATAGGGGAGGAGAGACACGAGCCAGGGTTTGGTTGGGCAACCCGCCAGATCTGCGATGCGCAAGGTGCGTGCCACTTGACGTGCATGATCTCAGGAGTCAGCAGCCTCATCATGACCAGTCGTTGCTCGCTTGTGCTACCTGTACCATGACGACTACTTGCTGAGTGGCGGTTATGGTCTGGTAAGAAATATTATGAATTGCTTCGTGCGAAGCCACCGGCTGACGACGATGCGTGCAGCGCAGAACGGTTCCTTGCTGCCCGCCAATCAACCAGGGGTCAGTGACGCGTACCGGCTGGCCCTGAGATGCGAAGTGGGCGTTCGCAACAGCCTGATGGAGCAGGTTCATCACAGGAGAAGGCGTTTTTGACACACTTTTCTTTTCTCATCCGTTTCTCAAGCTGATCGGCTGTGTTTCATCGCACACATGGACACCGGTGGGATTATCTGGTGGGTGCGAGTGTCTGGGAGCCTCGGCCTGATCCGAGAAGCCGCGACAGTGACTGCAAAGCTTGCGCAACCGTCCTGCGATACCAGGCCTCGTGGGTTCTGGCGTCTCGTTTCAGTACCCCGAAAAAGCTACTCCAGGTGCAACGGCCACTCAGTGAATGGGGAGGGCACGTCGCTTGCTGGCTACCATGCGAGCTCCATATTTGCATCAGCAAATACCTCTCGATTTCGACTAAATCAAGGAACGGGTAACAGTGGACAATTGGCGTGTGGCACACGTCTAAAGCCGCTGTCTAAAGGAGTGCCGCGGGGCACTGGAAATGCAGGACTTTGCGCCGAGCGGGGTGTTGAAACAGGGAATCGAAACAGTACCAACGCACTCATGCCTTCTGGGCCTATGTCGCCCCGGAGCATACCACGCTCTTCTACCCTCTTGGCAGCGCTATACATGGCTTCCGCATAGATCGGTAATCCCCAATGGCATCTTCATCAATGGTTTAGACAGGCACGTGTTGTACGCAGTTATTTTCGGGAGCATAACCCCAAAAGCTTGTCCCGGTTTTCTGCAAACCCACCCCGTTCTGCCGGACCCGCAATTCAAGAACTGCCTTGAAAGACAGCTGAGGTGACCGAACCTCTGCACCGGGATGGCATTTTCCACGCTTAAAATGGACGTGTACGACTTAACCAACGGACTACTGCAGAGAGGGTTGCAATGGAGAAAGGTGTGCAACAGACACTGTGGTGCTACATGGCTCAAGCGAGATTATTGGAAATGGTCGTGTGCGGTTCCTCAGGGAGGCCCCGCGGGTAAGCGGGACTTTGAATGGTAGACGAACACTGAGAGGAGAAGCTGGAGTCGGAACACGAGCCGGGCCACAAGGGATGGTGGATTCCGGCTTAGGCGAGCAAAGGGCAATGGCGTTTTCGCATCTTGACTGACAGAGGGCTGGTGGTGAGCCGCCTCTTCATTGTCCACTGAATGCGCCGGTCATTGCTGCACACAGGAACATGTGTCCAGACGCGATAGAGTGCGAATCACGGTTGTACCATTCCCGCAACTAGCCTGACGGCTCAAGCGGGAATCCTCGGACATCTTACAGAGCATATTGTCGACACGAACACGCAACGAGTGGCGATAAATGACAATGAGCCGGAGGCAAGCTCCATCCTCCGAAGCATGCTTGAAACAAGCAAACATACGTCCCGATGTTGTTGCACTAGGGTCTGGTGGGTGAGAAGGCCGCATCGAGATGCAACCCAATCAATGATGCAGGCCGCGTTGGGGCCACCAGGAAGGCCGCACCGATACGGGATCGAGAGGCAGCAGATATTGGTCATGACAATACTCTCCGACATAGATTCCCCGTGCTACAGCTCTCAGACGTCAGAACAATTGCCGACCCGGCTCACGGGGCCAAACAAACTGGACAGATCAACTAGCCAGTAGCGGCATCCCCATAAGTGCGGCCCGCACGCGCCATCTATCGCGAACCTAATAGTCGGGCTGCAGGACCGTCCTATTTCCCGCCTACTGGTTACCCTAGCCGAGCTAGAACCAGTAGCTCCGGCCCTGCGCGCATTGGCGATCCTCCCAAGCCGGGACGGGGGCAGCCCTGCCAGCAGCGACCCTGGTTCCCTGTGCAGATCGTACACCCGCCCCCCCTCAAGCTTCTGAATGTTTCTGCTCCCCGCCCAAATCATCCCTGCCTCAACAGACCAGCTGCTGGCGGTGCTGAGGGAGCCCTGAGGAGGATTCAAATCAGGCGATAGATGCGATACGATGACTTCTCCGACTTCTCAGAGTCTGGATTTCCCTCAGGAGCCGAGGTGGCGTGGTCGTAGAGGCTTTGTTCAACCGTATCGCATAGGTGCATCCCACACACGTACCCCGGCAAGAGACGTAATTTGACTAGGTGAACGGGACACTTCCACGAGCTCCAGAGGCCACACAACCCAGATCGAGCCGCGTCGCTTGCTCAATCGGGGCGGCAGGGGCCAGGTACAGGGCCGCCAGAGGTCACCACGATCTCTCGCGGCGCAGGCCTGTGGCCGACTGGGTACTTGGTTTCTACGAACGATCCCCTGGCGGCGCCCTCGTCGGTAAGAATAGAACCACAAGCCAATTAAGGGACGGATGATCCAAAAGAGAAAGGACATTTTATAAGATAGCTGGTCTTCCCCACGCTCCATGGTAGTCGTGTTTTTTCCCCCTCCATGACAGGATACTTACACGCAGCCATTCGCGAAAGGGACGACCAACACTTCTTTCGATTCCACTGACAACGCCAAAGTCAGCTCGCACTTAGCTCTCAGCACGGGCTTACAACAGCCATACCTCTCTATCGGTGCTAAAAGCGGATACTGGCACCAAAATTAGAGGGAATTTTAAGTGCAAGCGAGACCCGAGAGAATGTAAGGGGTGAGACATTGAACGATAGCTCACGTGTTAGATCACTGACAGCTGTAGCCCAAGGGACGAGCGCCACTACTCCGATTTGAAGTCCCGGCAAGGCGAGACATCGTGGACCTCCCAAGCCAAGTCGACTCAAGAAGCCCACGGGAGCTTTTTCGTTGATACGAACGAACGAGTGAGTGAGGATCCATTTTCCCCCTCATTTCGGCTTGCCTTCTCTATCGCTCTCTCACCCAGACCACGATTGTTTGCACATAACCTCCTTGGCGGACGGGCCCCACTTTAAGCCTAGCACTCCGACATAGCACAGTTAACCCCCCTCCCCAAAAAAGCCATTTCCCATCCGCTCCCCTCCAGCCCTTACCTCTGCGCCTCTCGTCATTTCCCTCCCCTATCGCCCAGACTTGTTGGGTGGATAGGGCGACTATCCAGCATGCTCCGAATAGATGCGCCGTAATAGGCCCACCGCTAGCTATGGACGCGGGATCGGCCAGACTGGAAATTTTGGTCTGCTAGCCAGCTAAAGTCGCCGAGACTGAGGCGGCTGGTCATCACGCCGGGCGCACCTCAGCGTCTAACAAGCTCTGGTCACTATACCCTTATTCAGTGGGCGGATAGTCGCGCCGGACCAAGGCTGTATAGGCGGCACCAAGGTGAGGTGCAGTGACGCCATCGCTGCACCGCTCGAAGATCCGTCCCTGATTAGCTATCCCGTTCCTTTTGCTTCGGCCTTTTTTTCTTTTTTCCCAGCAGACATGCCGCGAACTTTCTCAAGTGGGAGTGGGTTGCAGGCGGCGGGATGGACGGGGATTGCAGCGCTGCTGGCCGATGGAGGCAGGTAGGCGGAGGCAGAGGAACCGATGCAATGTTTCCTTGTTGCAACACGGGAGAACGGGTCTCAGACCCGGGCCAAGATTGACCGAGAAGTTGCGTGCAGATGGGATTGAGAAAAGCAATAAGTGGCTGACTGGAATGGATTTGACAGATTTGACTCAGAGTCCCTGGTGAGGCGATCATCGATCGTCCATTCCCAGCCCTTGCTCCTCGAGCGACAGACTTCTCCTTTCTGGGCCTGATCCCTGCCGTGCGCCGCGGAACCTTGGCCCTCGGAGGCGCAGACGCACCTGGTTAAGCTGACGTCCACCCCAAAGCGTCCGCCAACCCACCCCCAGTTCATTCATGGTGGTGGTGGTGTATCGCTCGAGCCTGCAGGTGATGGTCAACAAAGTTGGACGCGCTGCGACACGGGTGTAGTTTCGCCCGCGATTTTGAGGTGGTCTGGTGATTGTTTTTTGCCCGTTGTGCTATTTCAGCGATCGTCGGAACTTTGACATTGAGTGCTAGGCTAGCAGATCTGTCAGCTGGGAATCAACTCCATCGCAATTTCGCCCGACGGTGACAGTGGCCTTGTTACTGGCAGCCATTTTTTTTTAAGCGAATTCACTCTGGGGTATGTTTTTTCCCTTTCTTTCTTTGGCTTCCCTTGCCCTCGTAACCTGGGGCCGCTCCACCTCGGGGCATCTCCAGCCTCCCCCTTTCCGCAGCGGCATCCAAACTGGATGGACGGCAGACGACACGCCGTGAAAGTAAGGGAGCAATAACGAGAGCGCCCGAACGGATGTTAGTGCTGGACACGGGAAGGGGAAGGCGGAAGACGGGACGGGGGGCAGCACGGTTGGAACCGCGCGCTGGTTACTGGCCTGACAGGACCCTCCTCGACCCTCTTCGGCCGGCTTAGGGATGCTGGGTTCCACTGGGCGTTTGGCCGGCCCTTTGCCCAGCGCCTCGACACTCTGGGCTTGCGAAGGGCTTGTCCTGACCNNTTTTTTTTTTTTGCCAGGCACGTTGACAAACCGTTCTTTTTCCTGTCGTTTCTTTTCTCCCTCCCCTTTAGTTTTCCTTTCTTTTTATCGCCGTCTAGTTGGGCTGCGCTGGGCACTGGCTTCCTCCATACTGGCTAGTCCCTACACACCCCCTTTTTCGCTTCGTCCTGCTAGTCAGCGTCTCATGCTCTGGCACTATGTCCGCCATTGCGCATATCCTAGGAGAGCTTTGTAGTTTGAGAGGGGGTGTGCGGACTAGGTCTATGCATCCCTAAACCGCTGCCACCACGGTGCTATGATTGCATATCCGGACGCTCCAGGTGCGGTTCGGACAGTTCTGCGGGAGCCAGAACCTGTTCCATCCTGTCCTGGCCGACCGGCTCAGGTTGAATCTGTCTCTCCCAAAGCCGGGAGTTTCCCGCCATGGGGGTTGTCTCCTACCTTTTCCCCCGTCACAAGTTACCATCCCTATCCACCATTCCCGAGTCTCGATGGCCCGCAGACACCCCCCGCCACCCCTACGCTCTGCCGTCACCCTTGCAGGCGTCTCTGAGACACATCAAAAT